>VWZY01007047.1:183853-226319 GCA_013399075.1 Chloroceryle aenea
AAAAAAAAAAAAGAAGCAAAGCCCTATTTTGGGCTTCAATAATGTAAACATATCTAAAAAACCAACATTAACTTGTTATTAGTATCAAAATTTCAGTAAATTTTCAGATGCAATTTTATTTTATAAAAGATTTAGTTAACTTTATTTTGTACCAAAGTGAACTAGAAACACATTGATAGATACAGTTTATCTGCAGATACAGACATGGGATATTACAATATCTGAGTTAAAAGGTGATTAAACTTGACACATTCTAACTGCCAAGCTTGACCACAGGACCCACTCTTCAGATACTTGAAACCCCACTTATTTACTGGGCATCAGAAATACCCACTGAAGACCATAGATAACATTCTTCCCTCTGACTTCTGAAAAGCAGACTCTGACACAAAGCCGAAGTGAGCTGTGTACCCTAACTCCTATTCACATTTCAGTATTAGTAAGCATGTATAAAATCATAGAATAGATTGGGTTGGAAAAGACCTCCAAGATCATCGAGTCCAACCCCTGATCCAAATCCAATTACTATATCATGGCACTAAGGGCATGTCCAATCTCTTTTTAAAAACCTCCAGGGATGGTGAATCCACCACCTCTCTGGGCAGGCCGTTTCAATGCCTAATTACACTCTCTGTAAAGAATTTCTTCCTAACATCTAACCTAAACTTCCCCTGGCAGAGCTTGAGGCCATGTCCCCTTGTCCTGTTGTTGGTTGCCTGGGAGAAGAGGCCAGCCCCCACCTGACTATAACTTCCCTTCAGGTAGTTGAAGAGAGTGATGAGGTCACCTCTAAGCCTTCTCTTCTCCAGACTAAACAACCCCAGCTCCCTCAGCCTCTCCTCATAGGACTTGTGCTCAAGTCCCTTCACCAGCCTGGTTGCTCTTCTCTGGACCCTCTCCAGCACCTCAATATCCTTCCTGTAAGGATAGTAAGTCACTTAAACTACAGTACATCTATTTCTAGAAGTCACAGCTATAACTGAAGTAGGGCAAACTCTGAAATGGCAGTACATTTACAGGTGAGATTGTTTGTCAACCAGGGAATCTATAAACTGTCAGTCTACTTAGTGAGGTGACACTCATGTATCAAGAGAAAATAAAGGTCTTTCTGTAATCCTGTCCTGTCTCCTGCCTTCACTAAGCTTACAGGATCAAATGTACATTTCAGGGCAGCTTAACAGTTAACATACTTCAAATGTAAAGCAAGAAATATCCATTCAGCTGTCAGGCTGTCATTGATTTCAGTGAAAGCTAGGAGAAAATCAAGCCTTTCGAGGGCAATCAGGTCATAGGAGTGGGAAGAAGAGAGCTGCCAGGGTTCTCAGCTGGCAGGGACACCAGGCAGTGTCATGGTGTGCTCCAGACTCCCAGAATTTCTCCTTCCACAGGCAATACTGAAGGAGTCTCAGAAGGTTTCTGGAAGGCTTTCAGTAATGGTTCTCTGCCTTATCCTCAAAGGTGGTGTGGCCATCCCTCATGCCTGTTCCTACCACATGGTCCTGCATATATCCACTCCTTCTCTTACCCTTTTCTCCTTTTCTCATCCCCACCAAACTGTTCAACGTTCAGTAGCTCCATTATGTCCTTTTCCTTAACTCTTTCTAGCCCCGAGAAAGCTTCTGCTCTCCACAGTGAAGGAGTAGCCAGGTCAGTAAGAAAAAGGGTGCTAGGAAGACCCACTAAGCCTCAGAGGTAGCAGCACAAAGGCCTTTCCCAGACAGGGCTGGGTGTAAGGAGTTGGGAAGGAGGGACGAGAGAGGCGGGATCTAACCTCCATCTTCTCTGGCAGGCTGCTAGGTCCACTCCACTGCCTACAGACATACAGCTTCAATCTAGGGGGATGCAAGTATAAGGTCTCAGTGTCAGGTTTTACAAGACTTCCTATAGACTGCAAGAAGTGCATGACATCAACAGGAAAAGCAGGGAAAAAAATCACTAAAAAAAAAACAGAGAAAAAGAGACATGACAGAGTAGCTGGAATATCAATACCCAGGTCCACTGAGACCATGTCACACAACCTTCTGTTCAAAATCAAAACCAAACTTTTTTTTTCAACGGAATTGAAATTGGGTCAATATACGGTATTAATGAAAAGGGTGAGTTATTTTTAGGACACCATTCATGTATGGAATTATTCAGTTATTTATAAGCCTTAGATCACTTAGATCACTATAAATCTTAGATCACTGTCCTACCAGTAGAGAAATACTATGAAATAAAACTTAAAAACATGAAGGCAAAAAAAAAAAAATCAAAATTGTATTTATTCTTCAAAAATCTTAGTGTCAAAGACAGATTCCATATTTTTTATTATTCTGATTGACAACATTTTCTATATCTGGGATTGATAGTATTGCTGTAATCTCTATTTTCACCCTGCTATCCCTCCCTAGGAAACTTACTGTTCTCTTTGCAGACTTTAGTTTTCAGACCCGAGGCACCAAATGCTTCTAATTATGACAGGAGATTCTCTTTTTTTCTCCTCTTATTTTTCAGTTCCCTCTTGAAAAAATCTATCAGATATGCTTCCTTCCATATGGAACATTCATGGAATACTGGAACAGCCAACAGTAACCACTTCAGATATATTTAGCTGGTTAACTCTTTTTTTTTTTTTTTTTCTTTGATCAACTAAAAGACTAAGAATGTCAACACCATAAAAGTATTTCTATTTATTAAACTGTAATGTTGCCAGTTTTCAAAATTGGATCCTTTTTAAATTAACACAACTGTTCTATGAATCCATAAGGTGTTAAACTGACAACTACAGAGTGTATAAATGTCTTACTCAGTAGGAAATGAAGCTTGCAAATTACTAAGGAATTGCTAGTACTCTGTTCCCATCCTCCTGGTCCCATACCCTTTAGAAAAACCTTTAAGAACTTCTCTTGAGTCAATGAAGCTGTATAAATTTAGACTAGGGTGCAGTCAGACTAAAGAGAACTATATCTCAAATAGAAGTTATCTTTTTTATTCAAACATTACTTGCTAACAATCTGGATCATATAATTTTCTTCAGGAGGAATATAAGGATTGTGATGAAGCTCTTAATTTTCACAGGATTTTATCTGATTAAAAAAAAAATCTCGACAACATACAGTCAAAAATGACACCCTCTTTCACTAACTGAAACCTAGTATTGACATGTACAGAAGTACCATTTGATATGAACTCAGCCTATGAAGTTATCAATGTTTGAGCAAATCTGCTTGAATTTTCTTGAGCAATTCTGCATTTGAAATGTGAAATTTGCTTGTTAAAGTATATTGGCTGCTATTTTAAGGTTGCCAGATGGAAATAATTCCCTCTTAATCTTAGGAAAAGTCGAAACTCCCATCAGGTATTCATATAAATATATTGAGTCAAATCTAAGAAATAGACATCCTTAGAAGTTTCATAAGATTAAATTTCACATCAGTGACACTGAAAATGAGAAAAAAGAAGAGAGAGAACAGGCTGGCCCAAATTTAGTTCTTTAATACCTGGGGAAGTGAGTAGTAAATGCAATTATTCACCTTTGCCTATAGGATATGTTTCACTGAACAAAGTTGCCTCTCTCATGCTTTTATTTAGTTCATTTAGAGTTATCTTTTCCTTCTCTTTCTGTCTGTCTGTCGCTCCTTCGTGTGAGAAGAAGAGAATAATAAAATCTGTAGAAAAACATGAAGGTTTTTTTTGAGAAACCTCTGCTTTGCCTCAATTACTCCAGCCACATTTAATGGTGTTTGTGCTTGCTAGATGTTAGGTGGTCAGAAAAATTAGCCATCCTAGGTTCAGACTTCAAAGATCTGTGTCTGTGTTTGAGGCGTAGGGGTTGTTCTCCATTGCAGCAACTGGCTTGTGAAACCTGTGACTGACATTTTGAGTTGTGCTATAGTAACCCCCTTATCAACTGAAACCCTGAAGCTGCCCCTGAAACAGCACCCAGCTTTTTTTAAGGAGTAGTTTTCACTGAGAACATACATTACTCTACTGGACTGTAACCATGCCTATTCTGCCAGTGACATTTTCTTCTGGGACCATTCCCTGAATTCCAGGCAAAGTTGCTCAGCATGGGTCACGTTCTCACTACAGAGGACAATGCTGTTTGAAGTATACAAGCTGCATGCACACTGAATAACAATTGGGCCAAAGACGTCCTCTGAATGTCCTCTGAATCTCATGTGGTACTCATCTGAACCATGAAAGATGTATCATTTTTTGTGATTTTTCTGTTGAAAGTACCTGAAATAACACAGAGAATGCTGCAGAGACCAGCAGGGTGGAGGGTTGTTTAGAATAGCCATTGTACACATTGAGGTAAGGAGTAAAGAGGAGGAGAGTCATCTGAAGACTCCAAACCTGCTGAGGGAGTGTTAAAGGCAGTGCAGAGCAAGGAAACTCATTGCTGGAGCAAAGCACTTCCTAAACTGCATCACAAAAGGAGAACTCATTGGTTAGTTCCAAAGAAGAATTTAGGAGAGAACATATTTATTATATGCTAAAGAAGATGGGACCTGAAGAGAAACAAGAGTGAAATTACTCTTAGCTTGTCTTCCCTGATGGCTGTCTTCTTGTTCTGAGATAGAAGTAACATGAACAAATTCCAAAGAGGATTAGTAAATCTGTCTCTCACCTTGCCAAAACACTGGCATTGTGTAAAAGAGTCTGCATCATCTGTCACGATTCCTGTTTATATTTCCACTTTTAACATTATATTTATACATTAAAAAATACAAACTTTCAAGAAAGGCTTCTGTTGTCTACAGTTCTGCTTTGCTTAAGGGAAATTTATTCATGAAGAGTAGTCTTCTGAGATTGCCCAAAGAGAATATGAAATACAGTTTTCTCTTTAAATAGGAAAACTGTTTTTAATGAATTATTATTAGGCAGACTTGCATAATGAAAAGCATGGTTTTTTTCAACTCAGTTTAGTCTTATTTAGCTAAAAGCATTTGGGCAAAATGAACATGAAAACCATTATCTATACCACAACCTGGCACGGTACCTTCAGAGGCTTCTGTGGGTGAGCCAGCTGGCTTTCAGGAGACCACTAGCATTCTTTATAGTTTGGGTCTCTAAATCATACTCCTGGACTAAATTTCTTATCTCAATTCTTGCATAAAACAGGAAAGATGCTGCTCCCAGGCCCCTGAAAAATGCTCTAAATATTCTTTGATCTCATCTTTTTCTTGTAAATGGTTGCATTGTAAGAATTTGAGGCTGGGCAGAGTCTTTTCCATGTGCATGAACCCTTAGACTCCATGGTAAAAGGCACATAACACTGGCTCCTGCTCAGTCTCCAGAGTTCTTGGCCGGGTAAATCATGTTCCTCTTACCTATGCCCCACCTCTGCTGAGGTCTGTGTCTGCTCCACAGGAACGAACTGGCATTTGTGCCTAGGCGATCAGCTTTGCCTCTCTTTGAAACATGTTTTCTGTCACTATTTTCCCCAGCATAGATGATGGTTATGATGTCTTTTTAATAACCTGACATTTCTCCTAGTGCAGGCAGTTCTTCTCAAGAAGTAGCTGCATGGGCTATTGTAGTGATATTATGTATTTCTTTTAAANTGTATGAAGAATGTGATCTGTAATAAAAAATGCAGTATTTTATCTTTATCTTTCTTCTTCTGCATGATTTTCTAGTAAATTAAACAATCTGCTTTTTGAAAGACCATGTGTATGTATCCTAAAATAAACTAAAACCTTTAGAAAACAAATTTCTTCTCCCCAACCCTAAAAATCACAACCAGAATTTAGGGAAAGATATGAGGTAGAGAATGTCTTTCAAAGTTCCTTTTTCTTCCATCCACATCTATTTAATTTCCAATCAGTCTGCTTTAACAGGTACTTTTAAGCTGATTCAAGATCCTGACATGAAGCGTTCTACTGGAATACAGAATGTCATTAGTTTTGAATGATGTGTTCTTAAGTGGGCATCTGGAAATAGAACTGCTTTATTAAAGAAGTCTGATACTAAAAGAAGTACTGGAAGGTCACTCAAAAGATTTTTAGAGGCATTGAGATTGTTGGCCTCTTCATGCCAAACTGGGACAGTGCTGTATCAGAAAGCAATCTCATTTTTAGTAGTGCTCAACTGTCTGTGATAAGATTCAGGGTTTTTTAAATTTATGTACATTGCTTATAATACATAGAGATTAAGCAACAGGATTTCAGTGATACATGTTTCTTTAAAAAGAAAGGAAGAGACTTATTTATTTGGGTTTTTTTTTGGTCTGCTGGGCAATACAATGGTGGGAGCCAGTTTATTACAACTTTTCCCACAGACTTGCCCTTGGGAATAGCTCTCTGTAAAATCCCATTCTTGTGGCACTACAGAAATAGAACATAGTGCTTTTTTTAACTTGAAAATTATTACACCAGGCACTCTACTGCAAATGATCTAGAACAAAGCCGTGTCCTGTAGTGTGATACTTATTTCTCTGAATATGTCCATATGCTTTCATAATGGAAGATTTAGGGAAAGTGGCACAGCCACAAATTCTATAAACAAAGAGTAAGTAGTGTGTCATTCTCAGCATTTTTTTAGTGTCCTAAATGGAAGTGAATTTTAACATGGCCTTTCTGATAAGGTCTGTCACAGTTACCCTGACCAAGACATGGAATACCTGTTTTCCACCTGTAATGCTTAATAGAATTTAAAAAGTAAGAAAATATTTATATAGCATCACAAAACATCCATCAACACTCTGGCATGAAGTGTATACAATCCCCAGAGCAGTCTGCAAGGAACTCAAAACATAGCCAAACCCCAGAGATGCTAATGCATATTCCCTGGGATTCTGTAAATCATCTCCTGAAGCTGCAGAAATGCTATTGGCTTTAGATAATATAAAGAGCTAGCCAGAATTTAGCAGGGGGATGGAAGAGAGAAACATCTTTACATATAGGAAGGTTAGATTCAAAATGATTTTTATCAGGGTAAGGTTTTTACAGTCTCCTAAGACATTCTGAGTAATCCCCGCAGATCACAGATTTTCTCAGCAGTTAGCTAAAAGATATAATTCAATTGCAGCTCTTTCTCTCCAGTGTAATTTGTTTTGCACTTTTCTATGCAAATTGCTTTCTGCCTGAAGTTCTGCAGAATCCGCTAGGACCTTGTAAAGAAGGAAAAAGACACAAAATAGAAGAAAATATATGAAAAGCTTCTCAACCCAGGTCAGTAGCCATGTATTCAGGCACATTGTGAAGGATATGGGGATCAATTATTTGTGAAGGTAGAAAGGAGTCTAAGTCAAGCTGATGTTTTTCAGTGAAATAAATTATGTCACCTCTTTTTGCATAACCAAAATATTTGCAAATATTACTTGCTCGTATTTTATGGTCCTTTTTTTTTTTTTTTAAGAGAGACATAGTCTAAGCTAGTCTAATGTTGTTTGCTTTATTATTTGCTACAAAAAATCCAGGGCTGTAATCTACATATTTTAATGACACCTCTTCCAAAAATTCACTGACTGTTACATAAAGTGTCCCCCATAGCTTGCAAGGACAGTTGAGACATAACTTTTAAAAGTTCCACATCGGTAAGCAGAAATGAAGAATGAGGTACAAATTATTTCCTGGTAGAAAGTCACTTTAGTAACACAACTTGTCACTGTGTGCAGTTTATTCTGGTGTTGTGCTATTGCTTAAGGAAACATTTGAAATCTACAACCAACCAAAATGACTTATTAATTTCATGTCCATTGAAAATGCCTTTCAATCAAAAATCAGAAAAAAAAAGCATTAGTACAATGCATATGTTAGTATATGTGATTGTCTCATTTTATGTTTCTCAAAACTATCAGGCTCAATGTGAAGAGACACTCTCCAAAGACTTAAGTAGGAAGCATTTTTGCTCCACAGTGAATGACTTAGCTACTCTCTCAGCTCACCTTGAAAATAATCCTTCATTTGCTGTATGGAAAAATAAGGTTAGCTCTGGATCATACCCAAGAGACATTAACTTTTCCAGGTTAGATAAAGCAGACACTTTTCTTGTGGCAGGAAAGTTGAAACTTTGCCCAAAATCCTGAGTCTTGCAGAAGCAACCTTCATTCTGTTAAACCTCAGCAGGAGAATTATGGTATTTGTGAAGTAGGAACAGCAAATCCAGGATATACTTCCATGAATGCAGCTGGACAAAGCTGGGTTGCTTACAAAACAGACTTCAGACAGGAAGGCTGTGAAGCATCTGTCAGCTTCTCAGCTGACCTCTACAGGGCCAAAAGTCATTTCACTTTGAAAGCCAAAATGCTGGGTAGCCATATGTAACTTCATTTTATTTCTGAATGTTTGCAAACAGTGCCACATATTTATATTTATTTGGTAAATAAATACTTCTTTTGCCTGTCTTATGCCTGGTTTGAGATAAAAGCTGATTTAAGTGTGTTGCCTGACCTCACAGAATTCCATGCTCACTGACAAAGAGAGCTTAAAAGCAAGTCCTCGTCCAGGCTGACAGCATTCATTCCCCGGTGGCTTTCATTAAAGGATCGAAGAGTAGTAAAAACGTGTTTCTATTTAAGCTGGACAAGCTGATTTTAAAGACACTAATAACAAATGTCTAAGAAAAGAAGCGACTTTTCTGGTGAGGTGCTAATACAATTTAATTTATACAGAAAGATAATTTCTTTCACTGATTATTTCTCAACTTTATTGTAATTAACACAAATACTTAGTGTAGCATTAGTCTATCAATGCAAGTTAGTCTGTCAATGGAATATAATAAAAATTACATCAGTGGTACTTCAATTATATATAGTATCAATTCCTTTTATCACTTACATACTTTTCTACCCCATATTTTTATTACTATAAATAGAATTTATAAAAAAAAACCATACATCTTCCTTCCATTATAGATGGCTGAAGAAAGTCCCAGTTGGCATTACTGAAATAGTAATAATCATAAACATTACTTCTCATTTTGCAGATACATGGTCAAGATAATACAGTAAATTTAGGATTTTATTTCCAAATTCATATATTTTATTGTAAAATCACTGTGCAAATGCTCTTCAGTGACAATGCTTCTGTGAAAGAGGCTCTACTTATCATCCCCGCTGCCCAACAAATGTAAAGTACTTCAATACTGAGATAAAAAAGGTGCTTCAGAAATTCGATTAAAGAGATTGTAAGAATAGGAAATTAATGACAACTGCATGTACTTTATAAAAAAAAATTAAATTTGGTTTTGATTAAACAGGAAAGCCAAGCAAAGATTGCTACAGAATGCCTGTCCATAAATGAAATAATCATGCACCAAAGGCCTCCATCCCTAACATGAAGAAGTTTGTCCCAAACACAATGTTTTAAAAGGTCTTGTAAAGTATCATGGCTAAAATAAAGGTGCCACAATTATTATTATTTTAAGAATCAATATAATATACAAATTTAAACAAATATGTGGAAAAATATCATCTTTAAATTTAAAACTTGGCTAAAAAAGTTTAATGTCAAGTTTTTATATCATCCTTGCTAAAAATTCTAGACATTGTGTAAACCTCCTAGATACATGTAACTATATAGCTCTGAATCAATATCCACTTTCCTTCACATTAAAGTGCTTCCAGTGCTAATAAAATAACATAGTTTTCACGTAACACATTTAATGACTTTCTCTGCTGAGCAACCAAAAGTATACCAGAAAAAATAGATTTAAAATAATGTTTTGCACTTTACCCAATGTGCTGAACTGTGTGTGTGCGTCCCCTAGCTTTCCCGCACCTCAGATGCTTTGTTTGACCACTACTACTATTTGCTGCTGCTCCCTCCCTGCAATCTAGCAGACCTGCAATCTCCCTACAACCTGCTATGGCCTTTCTCACCACATGCTCTCCTTGGGGCTTTTATGAGTATGGCAACACTCTGCGCTCATCCCAAACTCTCCTGTGTGCATATGCACTATGCACACCCCATAATCATCCACGCCCCTCCCAAACAACTTGCTTTCTCATTCTCACAGTTTTTCCTTTCCCTTCTCTGCCTCATTTGCCTATGGAGGCTTTCCCTCTTTTGCCATCACCAATTTTTAAGGCTGCTCAGCCCACACAGGTCTTCCATGTTCTCTTTTAACAAAAAACATCTCTTGTTTGTAAGTGACTAAAATACAGCATCCCACCTACTTTCTTCTGCAAATTTTTTTTTTTACTATTTGGTTGCCATGGTACCGAAGGCTTATGGGGGCTGGCTAGCCTTCTGTCCCCTGGTGCTCATTGCCCAGACTCACATATCTCTGCACTGCCATTGTTCTCCTAAGTACATGACTTGAGGGTTATATGAAATGCTTCCCAGCTGGAGCTGAGTTTCTTCTTTCTCAGATCAAAGCACAGGTCAGTAGCTTTTGAACTCCACCAAGACTGGGGTTGAGAGATGAAGGTAGGGAGCTAGAAGCTCTCTAAAGGAAAGAGAACAGACACGGAGCTTTAAAGTGCAGACAAATTTTCTTTTTGTCAATCATTAAAATAGTATTCTTTTGGCAACTACAAATTTTGTTGGCCCTGAAAACCAGTCCATACTTAACAGGACTTCAAGCACTGACTGCCCTTTTGGAAAACTAACAGAAAACAGACAGATTATTTATATCTAGGCCAGGCCTTCTTACTGGCCAGGACACATTTGTCAAAGTGCAATGAGAATACATCAAGAAAAGCCACTCTTTCCTACTGAGGCCATCTGGACTCACTCAAAGCCTTCAAGAGTTATGTACCCAGAGGCCCTCTTTAGGCTATGGTTTGTGAAGATTGCTCAGAGGAAGTAGTGGTATAAACATAGAAGTAATGCTCCTGCTTGTCCTTTCAAGGCAGCTAAGGGATAAATTTTCACCTACAACAGTCAACTGTGACCAAAGATCAGTTAATAATAATAAGGGTTGTTTCTCTCTGCCTTCATAATAATGAACTATAATGATGAATTTTAAGAGAAAAGTGGGGTCTCTCTGAAAGATACCAGGAAAAATTGTCCACTGTGAGAGGATGGGAAAACCTGGTGGGCCTTTATTGTCCTGTAGACACATCATGTTAGCCACTATTCCCAAACACTCCCTTGTCTCTTCCTGGCTGTTACAAGAGCCATTTCTAAAGGACAGGAAGCCTCTGCCAGCATCCCTGACACTCTGACTGCAGGTCAAGGCCCACAGAGGCATAGGCATCTATGGAGTTACCCATTTAGTGGATCTGTGAGAATGTCTCCTGTATGTTGGGAGCAGGGAGAAGTTCTCTGGTTTGACTGAACTGACAAATATTTGGAACCTATGAAGTTGTGGAGACCTTTAAGTCCCATCCCTAGTGCCCTCTGACAATATGAGACAAGGTTGTCCTTTCACCAGGTCCTGTGGCAGGTTTTTGTCATGCTATGGTCATAAGAAATGCTGCTGCTGAACAGTGTTAAATTATATGTCTTTGGAAAAAGGCATCTTGCTGTTATCAAATGAAAGTCCTACTCAGGCTAGTGGACATTCCAGTTTGTTTGGTGTCACAAAAAATATGAGCCCTAAGCATATTTTCCTTTTCCACATCAGAGTCAGAACCTTTCTTCTTTGCAGTGGGGAAAACTTTCTTTTATCTTCTAGAACTTTTGAGGAACAGAAATGCATTGTCACAGACCTCTCTTATATGGTTTTACCCTTAGGACTCCTACCTTAGTTCTAGTTGACCTTGTCCTTTTTGAGACAAAAGAATTTGTTCTTCTCTGTTCTCCCTCTGTCTCTGCTCTCTTTCACCCCCATCTTTGTTCCTGCCTTTGATTTTGCTGCAAAAATGCATTTGCTTTCATCCACTGCTGATCTATCCTCATATAATATAGCTTACCATGTGATCAAAGATGTTAATAGCTGTGAACCTTTCAGCCATTTATGTTTCCTCTTCCATGGAAAGTAATACATGTTTCACCTTGATTCAGAACACACAACATGTCCATTTGAGAGAAGTGCTCTTAGGTTTAAGTGTGGTCATTCAAAAATATCCATCATCCAGACTGTTTCTAAAGATACTGTGGAGGGTATGGTAGTTAAGTGGTCCTAATATTTTACCTCTAGTGATATTTTAACCCTAAACATATTGCCAAAGACATTTCAAGAGCTAGGAAGTGGGAAGAGTCAAGTTATTTAGCCTTTAGGATGACCATTGTATAAAACAGTGTAGCACAAGACACTTATATCTGGTTAATTTTCTAAACTACAGTATGTAAATATGATGCTAAAGACGAGGATTTAGAAGTCTAAAGTTTTCCCGTTTGTGTGAATTATTAATCTGACAATATTCATGCTGACGCCATTCTCTCTAGTAACATGTATCTCACACATTTGAAGCTACTCTGTCACTTCCATGATCCAGACATTTTGATCTGCAGGATTATGATTCACAGGAGAAATCAAGGCCTTGCACTTCAGCTGAGGAGCGTATCACATTGTGAATTTCTGAGCTTGTAACAACCCTGCTGGAGACACCTGAACAAAGCTCAGTGGCAGATCCTTCCTTCATTACATAAACTGATCCAGCACATACTCCTGATCACAGAGTGGAGAGGTAGCAGTTCCCTATTTATGTTGCAATAGCAGCTGCTACTGCAATGTATACTGTAGCTAATGGCAGAATTTTTGAATAATACACAACAAAAAGCTGTGTATAGATTTTGTGTGCAATCCAATGCTTTGTGGTTAACTACTCAAAGCAAGTGGAGGTTAATTAGATGACTGTGTTGTTTTAATTTGAAGATTAAAGAAATTATAGATAAATTCAATCCATATACTTCCAATAAGGTAAGACACTGTGAGAGAAATTGAAAGATCTATTGGTCTTTCAGTGCATCAGTATGTCTAAACAGGAACACTGTTTATACTGAAGGGCTATGTCTACATTGTTATCATATGCACAGAAGCCAGGATTTAAAAGATTGACTTAGTAATAAGCTTAGCTCCAGATTAATATGGCTAATCTAAACCACCATTAAAGTATATTCCTTTCAAAATGTGTTAGAGAAAAAAAGTAATCTATTTCACTTCTATACAGAGCAGCTAAATCATTAAAATATCATATAGCATTTTATTTCCCAATGGACTCAGTATGCAAATAATCTTATGGATAACAGACAGCTTGAGTGTGTCAGGTCATATGCAGAACAATACATAAAACAACTATCAGATGTCCTGTTAAGAAAGACTGGTTATAAGGCAAAGTAACAGTCAGGTAGCTTATGGTTACAAAAGCTATCCAAAATAATAAAAAACTCAATTACAATATATAATAAAATGTAGTCTACATGTATTTTGATAATTACCAGTACCTGATTAGCTGGGTTAGAAGAGAGAAGATCTGCTTACCTTTCCAATTATGTTAGGTGCCAACCAAAGAGTTATCTATGGTAATTATGGAGAACATAGCAGTCTTCATGTGAAATTCACAGTAGTTAGATGGATCAGAAGAGTTAGAAAGAATTTGCAGTTACTTAAATTGAAACTGAAGATAAAAGTGAGGAAAATTTTGGGTCAAAACTGTTTAACAGAAAATGATGATAGATCATTTTTTAAATGGGCTTCTTAGAGTAAAGAAGATAATAGTAGGACTTTTATTCTCATTAGATTAAGTATCTTGTTAATAACCTTGTCTGATCACTCTGTAGTTATTTAGAAATATAAGAGTTAAAACTTTAACTAGAAATGTTCATAAGATTAATTCCTTGTAGTGTATACCCTTCAACTAGAAAGAAAATTCTTTGTGGAAGAACAGAAAAAACTGCCTAAATTCCCTGTCAAAAATATGTTGCCATTTTAAGCACAGACCTGTGACAAGATCAAATAATGCATTTATGCTCAGACAGTGGAGAAAGATGATTCTTCTGGAAACCGATAAATTTGTTGTTCCTTTAAGTGGAAAAGAGAATTAAACCTTGCCTTCTCACTTCCTCTGCAAGTATTTTAATCACATCAGAACCAAACTATTTCCTATGCTTCATATTTCTAGTGGGGGAAAAAAAAAAAAAATCAATAAACTCATTTTGAGAAGAATCCAAGATTAGCAACCACATTAATCACCTGGAATGCTATGTCCAGCTTTTGAGCCCTCAGCACAGGAAGGACATGGACCTGATGGAGTGGGTCCAGAGGAGGGCCACAAAGATGATCAGGGGGTTGGAACACCTCTCCTATGAGGACAGGCTGAGGGAGCTGGGATTGTTCAGCCTTTAGAAGAGAAGGCTCAAGGGAGACCTTATAGCAACCTTTCAGTTCACAGAATCATAAAATGTTAGAGGTTGGAAGGGACCTTCGAAGATCATTGAGTCTAACCCCCCTGCCAGAGCAGGACCAAAGCTAAGGGAGATCATTCAGAAATGCATCCAGACAGGTCTTGAAAGTCTCCAGAGAAGACGACTCCACAACCTCTCTGGGGAGTCTGTTCCAATGCTCTGTAACCCTTACAGTAAAGGAGTTCTTCCTTATGTTGAGGTGGAACTGCCTGTACTTGAGCTTCTACTCGGGTAGAATTTGAAACTCTACCAAATATACTGACTTATTTCACTTAGTCAAACAAAAAAAATCACATCTTAGCAGACTTAATCTGTCATAATTAAAATCATTAGAGGAATTTTCCTGTGAAATAACTTTCATTGAAAGATGTTGATTGAAGCCAAAGTTTTTATGGAGTTACTCAGTTCTGGGGTGAGATAGATGATGACAACTAGTCCAACTGGTATGAGTCAGGTCTGTAGCAGCCCTGTAAGGACTATAGCAGCTCAGCATATGGGTATAAAACTGCATGGACTCTAGCAACTATATTTAGTCATTTGTTCTATCTGCATTTTCTACAAATTAAAACTGAAAGTTTGATCTACTCCAATTTCATGACTCTTTGTTTCGTATACACAAAAGTTTCATGAACTAATGGCAATGTTTCTTCAGTCTGTGGGAGACCAAGATTCAAGTCATACTTCTGAATTAAACTTGGCAATAATACAGTTTATGTGAACAGTTTGGCTAGTCAATGGTTTCCTTTCTTGCGTAGGTGTGAGAAATTTATGAAACATCAGTTTCAGCTATATAGAGTACAACCAAATTCCCTTAAGCCACATTTAAACATGACACAGCCTGACTTTCACCAAGCAACTTAAAACTGTAGGCTCTGATGCATCAAAAACTCTACTGCATTTTCTTTTATGCAAAACACGGATCAGATGTGCTTCCAGTCCTTACTGGCCCTTTTCCCAATGTTGGTGATGAGAGGCAAGCCTAGAAAGAAACAGAGATTTGGGAAAATGATTTCACATTACTGCTATTTCTAAATTGTTATAAGTAAAAATTGTTGCCAACTATCCCTCAAATTAATAAGCAAGTATCTCTGAATTTTATTTTTTTGTTGTTTGTACATTCACTTTATAACAGAAGTCTTTGGGAGAAAAAAAGGAAGTTTCTTTATGGAGTAATGGTTCCTGTCTAATCAAAGTTATCAAAATATTATGGTTGCTAATGATATTCAGTATGATCAGCACACATCAGAACACAATTGTGTCAAAGTAAGTGTGATGTCCCTTTTTGGTATAACAACAATGTTTTTTGAAAGATTTTAGTTTCTGAATTTTTTACCTGATAAATAATTATATAATAAGCTGTATATGTTTCTTGTTTTAATTGTGCTCGTGACTTACAAATGGTTTACTCAAACGCTCTATATTGAAAAACCACATCAGCAGGGTGCTTCAAAGCAGTCCACATTTGGTTGTCCTCTTCAAAATATATTACAGCCATACAGACAGAGCTGTTGCTTCTTATGGTCTGGAACAAAGGAAAACACACAGCATATCCCCAGAATTATATCCACACAAAAAAAAAAAGTAAATGGTAAAAGCTGGAAGTTAACACCCAGGTCAACAGCCTTTAAGTCACTTTTCAGTTATTGCCCAATTCTCAAGGCACTAAAATACAGAGGACACTGAATTTTTACAAACTAGAAACCTTAAATTTTGCCTCTGGATTTGACCAGGAGTGAGGTATCTCACCTTCTACTAGACATCTGTCTCATGTCTAAGCCTATTCAGAATTCAGAGACTGGACATTTGTCTTCTCCCTTATGCACACAATGGGCAGTCTTGCTACATCCCAATAGATCCAATGGGAGTAAGTGCACCCAGTAGCTTCAGTATTTCTTGGGATGCAAGAGATTAAAGGTCTGATCCTTTCTCTTGTACATATCAATTACTATCTCCCAGAGAAATCACCAAACAAGGAACTCTCAAGCTGTTTGTAGCCAAGCATCATATGAGAAAAACTGGTGTTGATTTATGCTCCATCTACTGTCTTTCCAGAGTGACTATCTCCGCTTCCTTACTTTTCTGTACCCTGCTCCTCCTGCTTCTCATTAATTTCCCTCACTGCTGTGTAGATCTAACTATTGAAATTTAATTTATCATCTTCTGCACTTTCAGAACACCCATTTCTAAGAGAACTTACTTCCATGGATTGTGTCTACCATATTGGGTGAAAATAATGGATATTATATATTTAGGAATTAGCTTTCTCATTATCACCCATTTAAGCCGTTCCACTTCACTAGTAGAATTAAATATTTATGAGACAAGAGAATGTCAGAGTGAGATCCTGAGGGCATTCACCTGGGAAGGAGAACTGGACTCCAACATCTGCTCCAATTATTTTTTTTCTACATTTTATTTGGTTCAATGAATATTCCCCTGCATAGTTGAACAGCTCCCTCAGATGTGCTTGAGAAAATCACAGGCAAGAGTGCTTCCTAACAAAGATGAGAAACCATTCAGCCAAGGTGTGTTACGTTGCTTCTTATATAGAAGGACAGTTGTTTCTGTTGCTCTACCCTTCTTTTCTGTGAGATTCTGAGTGCACATGCCACAACGCCCAAACCCATATAAAAGTAAAAAAGGCTATACAGAGCTCCAGGTGTTAAGGGAATGGACAGTAAGTCAGAAGAATTTGTCTCTCACCTTTTGTTTCCAAGGTATTCCATATGCAGGGTACTGTCAAAATCCCCAGCTATTTTTATTTCCAAGAGCAGAATGTAGGGATTAAAAATTGATTTAAAATATTAGTAAGAAAAACAAGATGAAGACAGAACAGAAAATTGAAGTGTAAGATGTTATAAAACTGTTTGTGGTAGTGATTCTAACTGCTCTCAGTGAAGCAGGTCAGGAAGTCCTTGTTTCCCAGTCTGTCACTGCAGTGTCATGGCAAAACCACTCATAATCTTTCTTAACTCCTGCTGCACACTGAACTATTCCAAAATTGTGTCAGACATGGGAACATAACTAAGGCATAAGACCCATCTCCGCTAAGAATAATTTTCTTTCTGATGGAAGCAAAAGGGTAATTATCTGTACTGGGAATCCATTACAATGACTGCCTAGTAATCTATTATTATTTAACAATCTCTGTGTGTGCTTCTAAGTAGAAGAATGGTACATAGATTGCTTTGTAAGCAATGTTCTTTTATTGCTTCCCTGATGTTACGAGAAGCTGTTCTATAAAATTTATGCTAAATATCACTTTTTCAGTTCTTAATTCACCCTAGAAAGTTAAAGTATGATTATTAGTACACGGGGGATTTTTTTTAGAATTAAACTGAATCTTGATTTTTGGGAAAGGTAAGATCAAAAGATATTCACTAGAGACATATCCAATAAAATTAGCAATAAAAGAGTGACATGCCATATTGGCTTAATTATTATAGTCTCCAGTAAAATTATTTACAAAAATAAGCATTAATAACAAATTATTAGGCTGTAATAAGCTTCACTGTGATGATATAAAATGGAAAACTTGCTGAAATATGAGTCACTGACCGACAGAAAACATTTTTCATTACAAAGCCTTTTGTAAGAATGGCCAAAACTCATAAATGGAAAACAGCAGAACCAGGTCAGAGTGTATGACCAATAACAATGTATCCTTGATACCCCTGTTTTGTTAAAAAAAAAAAATCTAAAATTCAGTCTTTTTCATATACCTTCATTATTTTCCCATATAAAATGATTATATCATTTTCATTGGTAGATAATTGTTTTGTTCTGCATTAGCTGGTTTACAGCACATGAGATTTTGAATCAAAACAGAAATGATAACTTGAATTTTTTGTTGACTAGTTCTATCAGACCTAACTGTTTGGAAATCTCCTTATCAAATTAATTTAAATAGCTGCATCTAATATATGTTAATGGCAACTGGGGTTATAACAGCCAAAACCCAAAAAACTATCTTGAAGTTAAAGTTATTATAAAATTGCCTGTTTGTTCAGCATTACTATTTGCTAGAGTGGTTAGCTCGGGTCCAGTGACTTCAAAAAGTCTCCTTTGAGACTGATTTCCCATTTATTCCATGTTTATCTAGAAATATCCCCTAGTCTTATCAGAGCCCTGATATCGACTGTCACAAATTTGTAATTAGACATTACAGTCTATTGTATCTATGAGTCCTTACAGATAGTATGTCATAATCTAGACTTAGAGAATTGCTGCTTCTTCCACTCTTCAAACTGTTTGCAGAGTATTTCAAAATAACCTCTCAGGGGGTTGGAAAAAAAAAAAAAAAAAAAAACCTGCAATATTATTGCGCAAAATAAATTCTATTGGTGAAAAGCAATGGTAGTTACAAACATTTTTAGGAATCCAAATTTTTATTGACAGAGGGGTGGGAAAACACAGCAGTGCAGTTCTGTAATATTTCCTCACCTTCATGTAAGTCTTCTTTCCCAGACAAAGTTAAATCATCTCTCAAACACTTGTCCAGACTTTCTTTAGCATCTTCCAGACATGGAAAAGGAACAACCTGAGGCAAACTTTCTCACATTTCACTCTTTTTTATGGGAGATTTTTGTTGATATCTACTCATATTGTAGTTTACATTAAAAAACCCAAATAAGCAAACAAACAACAAATCAATCCACAAAAAAAACAAACAAACCAAAACCAACCAACCAACCAAAACAACAAAACCAAACAAACCAAAACCACCAAAAAAAAAAAAAAACAAAACAAAACAAACACAGACACTTTTAACTTTCTTTATTCTTACTGATTCCCTCTACATTTTTTTCTCTGGATTTGAAATCTGGAATTTTCAGATTTGAATCTGAAAATATACCCTTTTCTCTCAAGAATTCACTGCAGATCATTTTTCAGAACTTCAGTAATACAGCACCAGAAAGCACAGACCTAATTCATGCATTTCTCAGAAAATACTTAGGGTTTTTTTATTAATGTATAACTTCTTTTTTATTAACAATATGAGTGATTTACCTCATTTTCAGCATGTGATTTACTATAACTGTACATGCTAATCTGAAATATTCATGTATCCTCCCTCAAGCTGTATTTGTACAGCCAATATTTCTATGTAAATATAGATTTTTTTCATTTATCCAAATGAACTGCAGCATGTTTTTATCAGACTGTTTATTTTACTTGTTAAAATGACCTTGAATTCCAAAATTACCTTAAAAATGCATGCAGCCATTCATCCAACTCACTAACAGAAGTGTTGAACAATCATAAATGCAGGAGACATTCCGACAGAAACATCCTTAGCTACTAGTCTGCCAGTGAAACACAAATAACTAACTGTTCCTACAGATATATTTTTCCATTTGTGCAATTGCTTCATCCAGTCATCATTTCCCTAGCTTCCTTATGAGAGTGCCTTCTCAGTAGTACCATCAAGACAGATAATATCTGCCAATTCCCTCCTTGTAAAGAAGTTTGCTTCCTAGTCAAAGTAGAAGAGTACTCCTTCTTAAAAAGCTGCATATTTGGAGATACTGATCTCAGTTGTTACTAACTTCTTGATGTGTTCTATTTGCTTAGAAAATATTTACTGGTTTTTTTTTAATTTCATCAACTTTGTTTTGGAACAGAGATTTAAATGAACCAGCCTAGAGATCACTAGTTTCTGGCTTTTATTAGATACATTTGGATGACTCTGTTAGTCCTTCAAAGTATTTGCAACTCATCCAGCAATATAACCCATTCTTCCCTTACTGAAGTAAACACATTTTTCTTTGCTGCACCTTGACCAATTGGCTCACTGCAGTTTACTTTTTAAGTAAAAAAAAAACAAAAAACAAACGAATGTGAAGCACATAGGCAAATGAAGATAATAGTCTCAGTCCTCCTGCCAGAAATTAGTCAATATTAACCTTTATGTCTCCTGTTCATTTTGCACTTTGGACTTTTTGACTGTGTTCCTTTATCTCCATGATACCCTTTAAAATAAACCATTAACACTATCAGTTAGAATTTACTTTCTGTGCTCTCCCGTCTTGTTTTCAGGGTGACTGAAACCTGATCCAACCAGGATGATCTTTCAGATTGTGTGTGACAATGGATGCGACCTTGTACCATATAAATGCAAATCATACATTTTGTAATGAGACTGTGGCCAACAGAGAGGGTCTCTGACATGGCTGCCATGTTTTCAGTGCCACTTCTTCTAGAAAGGAAGAGGGAAGAGGAATTTATTCTTCTGAGACCAGTTGAGCATATCTAAGAAAAAAAACCCTTGCACAAGGCAAGCAGCCAAGGACAGAGAGTAGAAAGAGAGCATTAAGCATGGAGATAAACAGAAGATTTGCTCCTGAAAGAAGCAAGAGGCCTTTCTGAAGCAAGAAGTCTGTCTAAAGTTAAGACTCAGAAGTAAAAGAAAGCAGGATACCCAGAAGGAACTGTGTGGAGTTTTGAAGTGTCCTTCCAGACATCAAAACCTCAGAGTTCTAAAGCATTCCCTGTAAGTATTAGCTCTGTAATCACTCTATTCTCCAGCCTCAGTCCTAAGAATTATCTATTCTGGTCCACTCTACTGTCTCCAATTGTCATTTTTCATACTGTACAGTATTCAGTTTACTTACTGGACTTCTAGGTTTATTATGATTACATTTCAGAAAGCAGGTGGAGCCCATGTAACAGGAATTATTATTCTGCCAAGTTTTTGTGTGTGACAGGCAGGTTTTGACTGATTTGTGCTGCTCATCTGTGAAAGACACTGTAACATCCTTCACACTGTTATGAACTCCTTGTGATGGACTAATTCTTGAATATTGGCTTCTGCTGTAAGAAAAAAATAGTCATCATAAATTAAATGCCTTCAATACAGCAAAACGGAAGCATCTCAGTAAGTAATGTATACACTGAGTTCTTCAAAACTTTATTTTCTCAAATGTAAGAGAATTCTGAGATTAAGCTGCCCTGAAGGAAAATTAAACAACAAATTGTGAATTCTTTGGAGGTTATTGGTAATAGACAAAACAAGAGTTTTGTAATGAAATGGAATATATCAGAGCAGATTTGTGATGATAATAATTATATTCTACCCTCTAATTTCTGGGAGTCTGTCGTTACAATTTCATGGAAAATATGTCTTTATCATGCACTCCACCATATCATAAATAAAGTGTATTTTATGTCTGTATATAGCCTTACTGAGGTGATGAGATACACTTTCTGGCTTTAGTCTGAACTTGTTTCAACCTGCATGGCCTGGTGAAATACAAATTACTGCATCAAAAGGGATAACTAAATAAAATGTAACTGTATATGACATTCAGATTACATTAGGGAGGTTTTCCCTTTAGCTTTTAAGTCAGTGAACTATAAAGAAGTTGTTTGCTAAAAATAAAGCATCAAAAAAAGTCTCCCACTTCTGAACGGTTTGCATGTTTTCTGTGAAAACAGCCCAGACTTTCCTATTCCATGGCATTCTACCAAGCTAGAAACTTAGAATGGTACTATAAGACTGAAGTTACTGGTATAGCACATATGCTATTACTCCTTTGAAAAAGTTGCCATTTTAAGATATGTTGTCAACAGAACTTTTTTTGCTTCCCAGTAGAAACCTACTTTGATTATTTGGCAGTGGTATTACTGTACGTTTGTTGTCATTGTTCAATATACTATTTAATATTTATGTACACCAAACAGCAAAAATCACTAACTGTGCTTATTTTTTATAGTTATTTTATGAGATTCTAACAGTAATGATTTATCAACTTGTTGGTACCATGCAGGTATTGGTAGATAGCTCAAACCATAACTTAATCATTCAAGTACTGCTATCATCATATTTTCCTCTTCTTTGCATTTATTGTCATCTGAAAAGAGTCATGTTTCAACTTTCCCATTAATTTTAGACTTCTTTAAAACACGAAGATGGACTGCTCCTCATTATTGGCCTAGATGCAAGTTTCTGTTGTGCTGTGAAACACAACCTTAAACATAATTATAAATAATTATAGACATTAAAATGCACATGATGTTGTGTTTCAGACTTTTTCTTATGAAGCATACACATGCACACAGAGATAGATATATAGATATATAAACAAATATGAATACACTTCATTTCTCAAGTCTCAGTACTTGAATTTACCATATATCCAGTTAACATACTGTTATATGGTTGGAATAAAGTTTGTGCATAAAGAAAATATTTCCTGCACAGAATGAACAAATTCTTCCTGCAAAACAAAAATCACAAGCAACTTTATATGAAGATATGTCTATATCTTTAGTACTTAAAACCTATTAATGTAGTCCCAATAGATGTATTTTAATCACTCTTTACAATATTCCTACAGGCATATCAGCATCAAAGGAAATCTTGGTAAAGTTTTGCAATCTAAATATACTGAATTATATTTTTTCTTGTCTGCCGTGGTAGAAATTATAGAGAAAGAGAGAAAATAAACAAAATACTAGCTAGTATAAACAAGCAAATGAAGGCTGCTGAGAAACATTTTTCCTGATTTAAACTCCATCCTATACCAGTCATAATGTGAGAAGACATTTTTCAATGAATTTTAAACACTGTTGAAAGTAACTGAAAGATTATTTTGACATACAGAATTGGTGAATTACAGAACGATTGAGGTTGGAAAGGACCTCTGGAGATCATCTATCTAGTCCAATGCCCCTGCTCAAGCAAGTTCAGGTAGAGTAAGCTTTCCAGGACTGTGTCTAATTCAGTTGTGTCTCCTGCGATGCAGACTCCATAACTTCTCTGAGACACCTAGTCCAGCGTTTGGCCTCCTGCATGGTAAATAATTGTTTTCTTATTGTCAGATGAAATTTCATATGTTTTAATCTGTGCCTATTTCCTCTTGTCCTGTCAGTGAGGACTACTGAGAGATGTCAGTGACTCCCTCTTCTTCATTCCCTCCTTTCATATTTGTAGAGATGGAGAACATCCCCCTGAGTTTTCTTTTCCTCAAGCTGAGCACTCCCAGCAATCTCAGCCTCTTCTCATATGTCAGATGCTCCAATAACTTAGTTATCTTCATGGCCTGCACTGGACTCACTCAAGTAAGTCCATATTATTCTTGTACTAGGGAACCCAGCAGTGGACCCAGCTCTGCAGCTGTCACCTTACAAGGGTGAGGAGAAGGATGAGCTGAGGGGAAGGATCACTTCCATTGACATTCTGGCAACACGCATCCTAATGTAGCCCATGAAAATTTTGGCATCCTTTCATTCAAGTGCATGCTGATGTCTCATGGTTTGCATGTTTTCCACAGGGACATCGAATTCCTTCTCTGTAAAGATGCCTTCCAGTTCATTAGCCCCAGTTTATACTGGTGTCTGGGGTTATTCCTCCCAAGGTGCAGGACTATGCACTTGCCTTTTCTGAACTGCATGGGGTTTGTTTTCTGTTAGCCCATATCCCTCTGGAAGGCATCATGACCCACTGGTATGTAAGCCACTCTTCCCAATTTTGTGCCATCTGCAAATCTGCTGAGGGTACACTCTATTCCATCATCCAGGTCTTGAAAGAAGGCGTTAAAACAGTCTGTCCCAGCAATGATCCCTGGGTTACACCATTAGTGTCTGTCTTCAGATTGTGCTGCTGATAAAAAAACTATGATCCCAGAAGTCCAGGCAGTTTTCAGCCCACATCACCAACCTCATTTACCTAGCCTGTATTTTATCAGTTTTTCTATAAGGTTGTTAATGGAGGTAGTGTCAAAAGCCTTTCTAAAGTTGAGTAAATGCCACACACTTCCCTTCCTTCACCCTACAATCCAGTCATTTAATCAGAAAGGTCTGTCAAACACATCAGGCATGATTTTCCCCTTCATAAACGTATGATGGCTAATCCCAATTAACTTTCTGTCCTTCATGTTTGGAGATAATTTCCAAGACAAATAGAGGATATAGCTCCATTATATTCCTAGACAGGTACTACGGTGAAGCTGACCAGACTGTGGTTCCCTAAATACTCCTTCTTGCCATTTCTAAAGATAGGAGTGATCAAGAATCATCAAGAACAACATTGCAATGACAACTGTCAGCTCCCTCAGCATTTAAGGGTACATCCTATCAGATGCCACAGGCTTGCTTGTATCTGTCCAGTTTGCTATATATTCCCTAATCTGAAACGCCTCCATGAAAGGTTTCTTCTTTGATACAGTCTCAGGGACATGGGATTGCTGAAGACAAGTCTATCAAGTAAAGACTGAGGTAAAGACATGTTCATTAGCTTTTTCCATGTCTTTTGTCACCAGGTCACCTGCCCCTCTCTAGCAGTGGGTGTGCCTTCTCCCTACTTTAACTATTTTTCTTTTCTGTATACCATTACTACATGCAATTTTATCTTAATGCACACACTAAAGCTATTACTTGTTTAGAACACCTTAGAAAAACGCAACTTGACTCGTAGTACCAATACCTTGTATCCAACAAGTCTCAAAGCCTTAGAATTTGGTTAAATTGGGCTGGTTTTATCCTGAATTCTACACAATGACACTTTTATTCTGTTCAATTTAGCAAAAAGTGGAAATGACAGAATCTGAAGTAAACACATGTTGACTACCTGTTGATTAAGTGATTTGTAAAGCAATCTAGCTATTGTTTTCAACTGGAAACTAACATTAAGGAAAATAAACGTATCAGGGAAAAAAATTTTACATTTGGCCACTGTGTCAGCTAACATTGCTAAATGAAGCTTAGCATTAACTCCTTTTGTGAGAGTTTCCCTTTTTTGTTTTACTGGCCTGTAGAAAAATGTGCAAGAAGGTTTTCAATTTCATAACAATATACAAAAAGAAGTGATAACTGAAATTTGCATATGGATTTCAATGAAATTATTATCCTTATCAAAAAATACTTACCAGTAATTCTTATTCATATTCAGTCTTCATAGTACTTTGTAGGGTCAAATTTCTGTCAGTACTCAAGCTTTGATAAAATAGGGATTATATAACAAAGATAAACCTTTCTTAATTAATCTGTCAAATGAGTCTCATCATGCAGATTTTCATCATAGTAATTGCTTAATAACCAGGCATTAGACTATCTAACATCTTTAAAAGATTTCATTGTATTCAAGATGATGTTGCATAAGTGTCTTTGAATGTCATTTTTATGTCCATATTTATTTGTGATAAGTTAGAAAGAGTAGAACACAGTATAGAATAAAAGATCAACAAGAAAATAGTGAAAACACAAATTATCAAATGGTATTTCTAGCATTTAGTTATCTTTCTCTGCAGCAGGGTCTAATACTAAACATAAAGCACCTGATTGTTAGGTTTGTTCCATTTGAAATTCCTTAAAGAATGATAATTTTGTGGACCAGATTGATGGATATCTTTTGTAATTAGATGTCACCACAGACATCTAACAATAGAATGCCTTTGATCACATACTTATCATATGTTTGCACTTGCTGCAGTTAAGTCCACACAACAAGTCTAGGGGAAATACAGACACCTATTGATCAGACTAAAGAGTGGACTTTGTAGATCAAGAAAATGCAATGTAAATGTTATTGTGAACAAAACTAGGTAGTTTAAATACAGAAAGCAGAACTGATTTAGCTAAATATAAGACTTAGTACTTACAGTGATGATCAGTACTGGTTCCTGTCATCAAGAGGTAGTATATGTCAATACAAACCACTCTTTACCTGATTTACATAAGGATTTTTTAATAACAATGTCCACCATGACTGTGTTTATGCCATTCGCCACTCTTATCCTGCAGTAGAAATTATGGGCCAATGTTGAGTTTTCTCTTAGGCCTTTTCAGAAGCAGAGACAAAGTTACAGGATGCATCTCAATCCATTGAACTATGTGTGGAAAAGTAAATGGTCTTTCTTCTTCAATGATTGTGGGAAGGAATGGAATCTAAGTTTCTTTTCCCAGTGTCAGAATTTGAAATATCTGCCTGCTAAGTAAATTCAGTTGATTACTTCAAGTCACACACAGCGTGTCTCTAGAGGAAAGGCAAAATATTGCTTCAACCTGTAAGATTCTGCTACTGGCTGGGAAATTACCCAGTGAGATACAGGCTATTGTGAATTTTGATAATTTCGGTGAGTGGATGATTTGACTTTTACTATATCTGAGTGACATAATGGTCTTAACATTCATATGAATAAAATATTTGATATACAAAATATATTATTTGTTATACAAAATATATTGTATATCTCAAAGGAGTTTGGGAAACTGAGAATACTGCTACAAAGATCTTGTTAAAGTCACTGGTATGTAAGCTCATAGGTAGAAGTGGGAGCTTCTACTTAGGAAGTTTCGTATGAAACAGTATGAAATACTATTTTCAGGATAGCCTTACTAAAGTATGTTCAGTATTGTTTAGAAAACTGAGGCATGAAAATGCTTTTTATCTTGATTATATTTTTATACCTATCAAGACAGAGGCAGAGAAATTCTTGTACATGCTGCCTAAAGTACGAAATTATATTCAACATCTTTCAAAACTCTATCAAATTCCCTTTTACATTCATATGCTTTTGTAGGGTTAATCCTGTGATCAGATGGTTACTTAAAAGGAGGTCTAGAAGAAGTGTGATTAAGCTAAGATTGTCCCAGAAAGCCTTCTTCTGAGAAGAGGTATCAGGCAGAGTATTTCCAGAGATGTTAGTAGGAACTTAGCAAATGACCCCAGGAAATTCAGGGACATATACCCAGAGGATCCACTTCAGTGAAGAATGCTATTTTTAATCATTTTAATGGCCTGTTCTTTGACCATGACAAGCACAATCTTGTGTTGCTCAAAAGGAAAGAAGCTAAATCCTAATTCAAATATAATTTCCTTAGTCTGTTTCTCTATTCTTTTCTTATTTCTGTTTGTATCCTTCTGCCTAATCTATTTCTTTCTCATGAAAGGTAGCTATTTATATAATAATATTAAAGCTTATCTTGAGATCCTGATTGACTATAACCTTCCTCTTATCCTTACCCCTATTACAAGAAGGACATGGATGTGCTGGAACGTGTCCAGAGAAGGGCCACAAGGAGCACCTCTCCTATGAGGACAGGCTGAGAGAGTTGGGGTTGTTCAGTCTGGGAAAGAGAAGGCTCCAGGGAGACCTGTGGCCTTCCAGTATCTTAAAGGGGGCCTACAAGAAAGCTGAGGAGGGACATTTTAGGCTGTCAGGCAGTGATAGGACTAGAGGGAATGGGCTAAATCTAGAGAGAGGTCAATTCAGGTTAGACATGAGGAAGAATTTCTTCACCATGAGGGTGTTGAGACACTGGAACAGGTTGCCCAGAGAGGTGGTGGAAGCCCCATCCTTGGAGATTTTTATGACCAGGCTGGATGGGGCTCTGAGCAACCTGATCTAGTGGGAGGTGTCCCTGCCCATGGCAGGGGGGTTGGAACTAGATGATCTTTAGGGTCCCTTCCAACCATGACAATTCTATGATTCTATGATTCTATCTTGTCTCCTTTAATGTCAGATCAATTCTTATCTTCATTCAGCACAGTAAGGCCAGCCTGGGATATCTGTAAGTAAGCACAAAACTACTTTCTGTTTCCCCTTTAAATTCCTCCTTAAAACTCTCCTTTGCATTGATGCCTACATCACCACTCATTTGTCAGTGTTGATCTCATATCTTTACTCCTGTGTTTATAGGCACTGACTTAAGAAGTTGCCAATATTTTTTCTGTATTTATGCAGTTTTTAAACAGTCAGTACTGATCTGTCACTATGAAAGTAATCAGTAATAACTTTGTTAGTCTAGTTCCAGAAGTTTGGAGAAGGATCAGCATTTGACAGGATTTGAGGGTGGTGGTGGTGTATGGCTAAGACCACCTAAAAACACATAAACTTGACATGTTATAATTTCCAGCAGATATTTTCTTCCAGCCTATTCTTTCTGTTATTTGTGAGTGCTGTTATCTAAGACAGTAAGGGGCAGAGCCTACCAAGATTTATAACCCAAAGTAGAGCAGAATACAAGCAGTCCCATCAACATCAAATATCTTAGTAACTTATAGTCAAAATATATCAAAAAAGGAAAACAATTATGTTCATGTAATCAAAATGTCCCTTTCATATGCACTTAGATTTGTTTTCTTTATCAATTATTAGATAACAAAAGTAAATAGAAAGGTGTGACAACAACTTATTTACAGATTAATTTATCATCTAATGGTTGCTGGGAACATCCCCATGTTATGGTCTGGATGGGGTTTTGTCTTAAGATAGGGCTCAGAAGCTAAACACAGAAAAGAACTCTTAGCATAAAGACTGTTTAGCTGTGCCTGCATGTCTGATCTGAAGCATTTACACTGCAAGCCATTTTCTGTACCATATTCTCATAAAGCTTTTTTTCTATAAGTTGTTTATTTTTGTCTTTCAAAAACAAAATCCTGATGTACTAATGAACAAGTATGACTTTTATAAAATAGTAACTTTTTCTCATCACAGCTAATTAGGTTGAGTAGAACTTCACACTGATGTGTCCAAGCAGTTTGGAACTTCTTCCCACCTCCATGGAACATCTGTTTGCACTTAGCCATGTCAGAATGCTGGCAATGCAGTAAGGATAACTGAAGAATCAGAAACCAGTGTCAGACCCTCTAAGATGCTGTAAGCAGCTGATTTTTTCTAAATGCTAAGAAATGTAGAATACATGTGCTAGAAATAACACAATCTTTCATCTTTTCATATTTATTTGAAAACTGAAAATAAGCTCAGATTAATATCACCTTTGCTTGGTTTCTTCTATGACTCATCACTACACAATTTTACACATCTTTCAAGTGTTACTTGTCTGTGATCAGAATAATCCAGCACTGAAATATCTTTTCCTAATTAATTCTCTATTGAAAAAAAAAAAAATTAAAAATCCTACCTCTATGCTTGACATCACTAGCACAGGAGATTATCCACCATTGTACCACAATATATTGTTGTCCACTTCTGTCTCAGAACATGATCATACCCTGACAAATAAACATTTTTAGGCAGAGGAAAGAAATAATTTCCTAAGAATAGGAGATATTTAATTAGCATATTGCTTATTTACCATTTAAGTTTTTAACATAGCTTCTGAAAATGATGATAGAATGATTTGGTTTAATTAATCAAATAATTTAGTTATAATTAAGTTAAAGAGTTTAAATTAATTTATCTGTTCTTTTGTACACAAACTTTCTACATAACCAGCAGGTAAAGTGGGCATGTTCAACAATCATTTAGACTGGGTCTACTAGTATTATTCTGGATGTATTATAAAGAATTTATGGCTAGAATATCCCAGCTGAAAACTAACTGTAACTAATCAATTAGGGACACCTGTTAAAGAAGAGAAAATGATTAAGTTTTGCTGATGTGGTTATAATTTTAAGAGTGAGAATTTGTTTACCACAGGAAGTGAAAGTGTGATGATCAGAATGTATTTTAAATACCATAAGGCATTCCAAATTAATCTAAAAGACCTAGTTTTCTATCCTGATGTTGGTTCTGGCTAGAATAGAGTTATTTTTCTTCACAGTAGCTGGTATGGGCCTATGTTTTGGATTTGTGCTGAAAACATTGTTGATACTTCAGAGATGGTTTAGTTATTGCTGAGCAGCACTTACACAGAGTCAAGGATGTTTCTGCTTCTCACACCAACCCACCAGTAGGTTGAAGGTGTAACGTGGTTACATGTGATGGAGCTCAGCTGTCCTGGAGATGGCAGAGCACCTGCCTACCAATGGGCAGCAGTGAATGAATTCCTTGGTTTGTTTTGATTGTGCTTTCTTTACCTACTAAACTGTCTTTATCTCCATACACTACTTTTCTCACTTTCAACTCTTATTCTTCCCCCATCCCGACCCAGAGGGAATGGCTGTCTTGTGCTGAGTTGCCATCTGAGGTTAAACCATGATAATCCTTTGAAAAGGACAGAAGAGGAAGAGTGGACCTTTAAATACGTGCACATATTTGCTCTGAACTTTCATCTGCATGCTGCAACAGGCAGTCATGCTTACATACCACATTCAAGGCACACTAAATTAGAATTCATTATGGGAAATATACAAACAGCATTGTGACCTGCTTGTGTTTCACCATCACTTCTTGTAGTGAGACTAAAGAGGTCTCTTTGGTGATTCAGCGTGAAATCCATGCCATTGGAAGCAGTGGATTAGCTTGATTCAGCATGGAAGAGTTTACAAAACAGGCAAAGCTTTGCTCTCTTTCAGATCTAGATCCTTTATTGTGTGCTCCAGAAACAGGATGTTAGACACTCGTTTTAATCTACTCTAGTGAACTAGAGGTCCTATCAATCTTATTTCATATCAGGTTCTTAAGAATAAAATCCTGTCAGTATAAACCATAAATTCCCTTTTCATGTATTCTTACTTTTACATGGAATTTCCATCTTTTAAAATGTTGCATTTGGGTATAAATACAGGTTTACTCTACTAAATAGGTCTGTTTAGTACAACCTTGCATGGTCATGTTCTTTATTTTTTCCATAAAATATTTTGGATTACATTTTTGCATTTATAAATTTTGAGTACTCTTTGCGAAGGAAAATGTGAACTTTTAGAGGGAGAATCTAATTAATAACTCACTAAGGTAATTTGCAGTTGGTAGATATCTGATGCTTTACAAAAATAAGTGTAATATAATTACTTGTCTTCTGGGAAATATAGCCTGCTTTGACTAGACCATTATTTTCCTGTTACAAGTATCCAGGCCTTTACTGAGAGCATGGCATTTATTTTTCAGCATTTTCTGTCACCACTCTGCATAATCTCATTCACTAAATACAACAGCTTCCCTATATAAACAGTAAATTTTACATTTAATTTATGACTACTTGAAGACTTGGAATGTATTTGGGTGATGGAAGAGAAAAATGAAGTCTATTGTCATCTATGCGAATTAAAATGTTTCTTTGTTTGTAGGATGTGCTGCTAGTGACAAAATTGTACCTTCAGAGCAAGCCCTGTAAAGATTTAAAGCTGGAGTAGTATCCAGAGGTGAAGAAAAAAGACATGGCAGAAATAAAAACCAAAAAAGTGATTTAACTTTTAAAGTATAGACTACAATGAAGTAGAAGAGATTATGTTTTCTTTGATAGCATTTCCATACTGACAGATGCACTGTTACATTCACTATCTCCTTTGTCTTCAGTGCTTTTCAGATGCTACTGCTAAAATGTACGATATGAAAAGATGACATACATTAGCACCTGAATAATAGTTACACAAGGCAATGATACTATTTGTGAAGTTGTTTATTAGAGGATATGTTTAAGTACTACAAGACAGAACTATATGAGGGTGTCTAAGCTAGCTCTAAAAATACATGGTCACTAAGAGGAAACAGTGTTATCATTCTGAAGTGATATTCTGCCTTGGCCATGGCATCTCAATTAGCCAATTAGCCAAACTAATTTCCTTGCTTGTAATTTCAGAAAGGTGTACACAGCTCTCTAGTACTGACTGAATAAGATTGTTTTGCACTAGCCGGGATATTTCTGTGATGTAATTCTTTGCTGTGTAGACTGACAGAAGGTGAATTTTGAAGGTTTGATCCACTGTTTGGCTTTTCACAGGACATGACAATTCAACAGCTTTTAAACCCCAAGTTTACATAGAAATATGATACACATTTCCTCTCAGCAGTCACATAAATGGCTTAAAAATGCATGAGATATTTAGAAGCCCTAAAGAACTGCAAAGATTGAGGTGTGGATAAAGAGGATCGCACAAAAAAACCTAAGGCTAGGGAGAAGTTCATTTATCCTATCTAACCAAGCTGCTAAAAGAGAAAATGTGTTTTGGCCTGGGATTCTGCCTTGCAGGTAAGGAGGAGATGAAGTTACATTTTAGGAAATAGTTTTGGCTAGTAGGTAACTTGAAAAATACAAGGTACTGTTTTCTGTGATTCTCAAAAGGAGGTAAGAAGTTTGTGGGGGGAGGGAGAGGAAGGAACAAGAAGAGAAAAGAGTATTCAATTCACTTTCTCTAATATCCTGAGTGTGATGAGATATGATTCTGAGGACATAATTTTCTGCCTTTTCAGCCTGTATTTACTAAATCCTCTTTTAACCCTTGTGGTGGGTTGACCATGAAGCTCCACCTCTTCAGCAGGACAGGAGGGGAGAAAATAAGATGAAAAAAAACCCTGTAAGTCAAGATAAAAGCAATTTAATTAAGAAAAAACAAAGGCCATGAGAGAAAGCAAAGGAAAACAAATATATTTTATTCTTTGCTTCCCATCATCCAGCAATGTCCAGTTACTACCTGGGAAGTAGGGTTTCACTATGTGTATCAGTTTCTCTGGAAGACAAATGCAACTTTTATTGCTGAGCATGATATCATATGATATGGAATGTCCCTTTGGTCAGTTTGGGTCAGCTGTCCTGGCTGGGTTACCTCCCAGCCTTTTGCCTACTGACCTTTGGAGGGAGGGCAGTTTGGAGAGACAAACTTGATGCTGTGCAAGCACTTCTCAGCAGTTGCCAAAACATTGATGTGTTATCAACACCTTTGTAGCTGCAAATACAAAGCATAGCACTGTCTCTGATTTCTTTAAAGGGATGTAAAAGTTCATTTCCATGCATGAGAACCAACATATATATCTGCAACCATTTGCAAGTGAACAGAATGAAAAATGCAGCATAATATGATCTCAAGCAAAATGTCAATTTGTTCTTCCTTATATTAGATAATTTTTTAATATCAGCTATTATTTCTGATATTCACTCTTTATTTCCTTATTTTTTTAAGGCTAAGAGACATCAAAATTTTCTCAGATGCAAAATGGTCCAATAAATCTGCTGGTGGCAACTACTATTCCTAACTCAACATCCAGCTTTCAAGAGGACACTATAATCCCCCAAAGAAAAGCATTTTCTCTAGTCTTTGTAGCTGAGACGAGGGTCTGAAATCAAATTCTCAAGTTTTTCAAACTATGAATGCTCATGAGGAGTCTATAAGTATTCAAAGCATGTGTAATTTAATGCATACTATGTCTGTGGTGTTCAACTGAATAATATCCATGTAGACAAGCTAATAAACAAGTACAGGTATATCCACAAAGATTATAATCCCACGAGTTACACAGACAACAGGATAATTAATGTTACTTTTTCTATTGTGGTTTTAGGAAATACCCATCTGTCTGAACAAACACAAAATGCAGATTTATGATTAAATCCTCAAAAGGTAGGTCAGATTTCAGGTTTCTGGAAGAGTCCCATAGCCTGCCATAGAAAACAAATAAAAATGTTAATGAACACACAGAGGGTCACATTACAAAGGAATGTACTTACATACATCTGTGTGTATATTTATATGTATATATAAAACAAGATTTACATTGCATTACTTAAACCACCTTAAACTACTAAACATTTGCATTAGATTGCAAAAGTACTCTGGAATTACATGACAATGGATGGATGGAACTCAAGGAAGCTGCATGGTGTAAACCTTCCCGCTTTTTTTACAGTCATTGCACAGCCTGTTAAAATGTGTGCTACAGCATCCATCAGCTGTTCTCAAACCAGAGCCACCACATGTTCCCTAACCTCTAGCAGTGGGCATCACTCCCTACTCATCTTTCCTCCACAATCTGCCCCATCTGACCTACAAGTTCCTCAAGCTGAAGCTTTCTTTGTCTGCTCTGATTTTATCAGCCTTAACTCCTGTTATGAGAAATGTGGATAATTTTCTTCTCATTAGTCATATCTAAAACATGGCCTCTCACAATATTTCAATGTGAAAACAATGTCTTCTTAATATCTTGGGTTTTTTTCAATATGCATATTTCACATGCAAACAGTAAAATGTGAAATTAAAACAGATTTATTTTTTTTTTTACAGTATTCAGAAATCTAACAGTTTATTAGATTGCCAAGTTCAATGTAAGTTAAATTATTCTGTGAAATATTTTACTCCCTGATTTGAATTTCAGTTGTCTCTTTGGGCTAGGAGAGAAATGGCAAGAAAACTTTCCAGCATTTTAGATGTCAGAAACAACTTTTGGCATTGTTTGGCTTTAGACCTAACATCTTTGTTTTTTCCCGCTGTTCTTCCTTAAATTCCCCACATCTTTTTGCAATAACCCAAACCATTCAATACCTCTAAGTATTACCATTTTTTTTGGCTCTCCCTGTGTAAATTCCTTCCCATAGGTTTCTGTTAATGCTGGTTCTTGGGAGGTCTTCTAGGCTACAAATAAAAAGGTTTTAGTCATACTATGGGACTTTAACTAACCTCTGTCTTCGGGTCAAAACAATTAATCTTATTTTAGTCTTATGTGATTTTGACCAATTCTTACATAAGGTACGAATACTAAATACTTATTTTTGCAAACTTTTCTGGATCTAAACAGTACTGCTTCATAAGCCAGGGGTTTTATGCCTTGCACGCATTCCTCAGAAAGACAATCCATAAAAATATTTTGCAAGGGTGTTGAGAATGTGTTTACACAATTATTTTTACAGAGAACAAAGCAACAATCAGAGACCATGGATGTGTATCCTGTCTTTGGCCTTTTACCAGACTTCCTAGTCACATTAGTAGTTTATGAAATATCTGGATGATTGCCATTTCATTTTATTTTATTTGTATGTTATTCATTTAGACTTACTATTTAACTATGCCCTCACTTAATTTTCAGCTAGATCTTTTATGGTTTATTTATTTCTCTCAAAAAAAAATTTGCATTTAGTAGAACATAGTCAGATTTCACCTGTCCTTATAGATAGTTGAAGGATGCTGTAAATGTACATTCTGTACCATATCTTTTTATTCTTATTTTGCTAGAATAAAAAAAGAGCATGTTTTCACGGATGTTCCCATAGTTTCTCGCAAGCTAAATGAATTGACAAAAATAAATTGGGATTAGCAATGCAGAACTTTGTTGCAAGTAACATTTCTAGTCATATAAAATACAACAGTTTGTGCTTTAGTATTATGTATCCCAAAATGAGGGATTTCAAAATATGATAAAACTTCTAAGGCTTCAAGTTTCCATTTTTGTGTTTCAGCCTGGCTGCATAATGATTTAAGGAAGTCATGTTCAATAGTTCTGCAAAATATTTTGTATCTGACAGCATCTATCCATATTGTTAAGTGGGAAAGAAATGTATGAATACTATAACAAGTCTGTATCTAAGATGAAAATTCCTCATTTTGTTCTATGATAGCTCTTAAAAAACAGCTTTTTTCTTTCAGCTCCAGCATTTTTCACTGGACTGGTCCCGTAGTACATCACTAAGCCTTAATATAGTCTTCTCATCAAACAGAGGCTTATTAAAGGTCTGCTGCATGTCTTTTGACAGAAGGTTCCAGCATGGAGGAGGCTATAGTCAAATGCTTAATTTGGTTATAAATAAAGGATTCAAAATTCAGTTCTCCATTCTTGACAGATCCATTGATTTCCCGAATTTTTGGCAGGTTTGTTATGGCAGATGTGCTCAGTAGAACTGCAGGGTATGCTTAGCTACTTACAGATTTTTGGAAGCTGCTGTTTCTGCTAAGTTATTCAGTTTAGAACTGGAATCCCACATTTTATAATAAAACTTGATGACATCTGTCACAGCTTGATCACTTATGTTGAGGTAGTATCTTAAGGCCCTTAGAATGAATAAATAATAGTATGATAGTTTATGTGTAATGCTGCCATCTATTCAAAGGCTAAAATCAGTTTTCTATCAAACCCTGAAATAAAACAAAAGCTCCAAGTGAGTATAAGGATAAATCTTTTTACCACAAGGACAGTCAAGCACTGAAATATGTTTTCCAGAAAAATTTGCGGTCTCCTTATCAGAGATTTTCAACCCAGACTGGCTAAAGCCCTGAACAGTATGGCTTGACTCTACTTTGAGAAGGACTTCTTCATGTCTCTTCCAACTTGGATTCTCCTATGAATTTGTAAGAACTAGTTTGTTGCCGATTTAAAAGAACTGGAGTATTATTTTTGCTCCATGGAAGTTCTAAATTAACTGCCCATCATCTTAATCATATAATAGTTAACACTGCATATCCAATAAACAATACTATAATTTGAACTATCAAGGTCTTATTTTTCAGATTTAATATCAGAAAAAAATAATAATTCAGATTAAAATTTGGGATTACTTTCCCCCTAATCTGTAATTCTTAAACTTTGGCAATAGATGCACCGATAAAACTTAAATTCCTTGAGATATGATGAGGAAGTAAGTACACTGAAATACCAGAGCTTTATTGATAATCTAGTTTCAGTCTACAATTTTCTGGACTTTCCAATGCTAATCCAAAGAAACAATTACTATTCTTTTTATCACAGTTAAGAATTCAATGCTCTAAGAAGATAATTAAGAGAAAAAAAAGATCAAAGTGCAAGAGCAGCCATGATGACAAAACAACCTCCATATGTTTTGAGATGTCTCCAGAAATATGACTGAATGCAAACACAGTAGAATAACAGGGAAGAGAGAGGAAATGTTGTTCTTCAAGAGCATTTTTAGTAGCAGCAGTGGTAGAAAGACACTACTGAAATTCCAGAACATAATGCATTACTATATACTCTGAAAGGAATGTGATAAAAATACTTTTGTAGGTAATAGTTCAGAGATAGAACCTGCAGAGCACTACATATACCATAATTTGTAACAGTTCTGCTTTCATCTACCACCTCTGTCTGTAAATTGCTCAAAGCTCTCATCTACCTGAGAATTAAACAGAACATTTTATAGAACTGGCACTGAAGTACTAGGACTTAGAGTGGGTTGTTGGAGTTTGAATTACTTTGTAATGTTAGGGAATCAAACACCAGTTTTTTACTCATTGTGTGACCAAAGTTCTCTCTAGAAGCTGAATTTCTCAAATAATTATGGAGTCCATTAAAATTTGCTGGAATATGAGAAAACTAGACTAGGGCTTTAGGAATAAATTATTTCAGTTTATATGTAAAGTAAATAAGTAAATTGGACTTATCCAAGATTTTTGTTTATAATTAAGACAGAACAAAAGGGAAATATATACCAAGCATTCAAAATGTTAATCTGTTTTGGTTGTCATGTTTTAACTGTGAAACAAAGAGGAATAAGGCAGGGAACATTATCTTTGCCTAGACTGAAGCAAATTCTCTTTGTAATCTTAAAAGAGTGTAATGTCTGAGAACTTCATATAGAACTAAACTTGCTCTGTTGAGTTAGAAAGTTATACTTTCAAATGCCAGTAGTAATTTAGGACTTGTTTTATGGAAGTATTGTCATGTGTCCACTGCAGACAACTATCCTGTAGATATTACAGGAGTCCTCAGGCACCTAATATTCATTGCAAACTCCATCTGTGGGTACTTGATTGTTGTACGTAGATGCCAGCAGATACATCAGACATTAGCATCAGACAGTAACTTTCAGAAGTACCTCCACACCAAAAAAGGAAAAAAAAAAAAAAAAAAAGAGAGAGAATGTCCAATTTATATCAAATCAATCCCATTACTCTGAAGTTGGCAAATGTAATATGTTTTCTGGCCATGCTCACAGATGATCTACACCCAGGTACACTGGGTTTTAAAGTTTAAGTATATATAACACAGCTAAATAAAAATGCTAATTCCTCTCCTGAAAGGTGGTTGAGATGGAGCTGGGAACAAGGACTAAAGCTTTCAACAGTCAAAGTCACTACAAACTGCTTCATGCAACAGATGTATTCTAAAAGTGTAGGTGTGAAGAGTATTTCTGGTGTCCTTTAAAAGAAAGCAGACAGCTTAACACAAACACTCCAGGAATGATTTAAATCAGAAGTCTTGCTTCTCTTAAAGCCCATATTGGTATTTGGGGGGAAATAGCTGTTAAGGTAACAGATGCTGTGAACATCATTGACTACAATCATTCTGAGAGAAATTATAAAGTGAAGCAAAGACACTGACTATAGTGTCCAGGCAAACTGAACCATTTGCACTTGATCACCCCAACTGTACATTCATGAAGGGCAGGTGATATTTTAAACTGTTCTGTTGTCTTAGGGATTGCTATACACCAACAAGGCAATAACTGTTCTATGGAAATAGGTTATTTCCAGATACTACAATGGGTAGTTCTCAGTCTGTGGTTTCATAAAGACTGCCTCCACCATGGGCTGCTGTGCCTCATGGTGCACCCTCACTGCTGATGCAAGCGGTTCCTCCTGGAGCACACTGGGATTCCCACCCCACAAGACACAGAAGTACTAGAACTACTAGGTGGACTTCAACCTTCACATCTCTACAGACTTGCCATGAGTTCAGTTGGTACCAAGGCAGAAGGAAACTTGTCAGTTTGCAGCAAGAATGACAGACTGTAACAACCTGTGAGATCATGGCTGATTAGAAAACAAACTAACTTCACAGTAGGGTGGGCCTGAATTTATAAGGTTATAGAGAAAGTGATGCCAGTCCCCTGATTCTTTCCCTCTCCCCAGCTAGTTGGCTTTCTTTCTGGTGCAGTATGGGACTCTGCTGACAAGCCAGAATGCTGACACTGCCTTCAAAATGTTCCCAAAGCCAGAAAGCCATGAGTTGACCCCTTCTCTAAGTCATTGGGTGAGTCCTATCTGAACTGGGCTAGGTTGGGCCTTGCCAGTGCTGCCTTTGCAGTTACTGGATCTGTGTCAGGTGGGTTGCTCTCCCATTGGTAAAGCTGAGGTGGAGTAAAAGCTTCAGAGGTTTTTGTGGCTTGACCACAGACATCACTGTATCCTACTGATCCAAGAATGACATGCCACACTCATTTGCTGGAAGTAGATGTGCAGGGTAGGACTTCGTGCAGACATTAAGATATGTAAATTTATGTGTACATTACATTACTGTTAGGATTCTATTGATCTGAGATCTTCTTGCCAGAAGAGAGCAACTCACTCCAAAAGAAACATGAAGCAACTATCAGCTGTTTCACTGTGTAATCTCCATTGGCTGTAAGGAAATGTTCTCCAGTCACTTTAACTGGAATTTAGAAGACTAGTGCACATTTCGAAGTGTAAATGTAGGTGTCAAATTTGGACAGAATTCCACCCTTGAATCTTACAGATGAGCTCATCTTCCAAAGCTGGTAGAGATTTAGAAATCACACAAGCCAAACAGCTGTTTGAGCTGTCTTGCATAGAACCCTACAAGATGGCCTGGTAGGTGCCTGTGTTCATTAGAAGGCAATGATAAGATAGGTTCATCTAGATGTGAATATTTTTACACAGACCAGACATCAAAAGTCCTGATTTTCTGCTGGTGTTTTTAGCTACATATGTTAATATATGTTACATATGTTACAGAAATGTTGCTGTTACAGTCCATCCCTGTTGAAACTCTTGTTGCTGTAAACGGACTGGAGCAACAAGGTTTTTTCATGTGGGATAGGTTAGAATGTCTCTAAGAGAAAAGGACTAAAAAGCTAGCTTTAGATCATATTGCAGTTAACTACTATTACCACTTCAGAAATAAAGTGGGGTCACATTTGTTATACTGCTTCATGGGGGAATTATACAGCTTTTATTTATATTTAGGAGCAGTAGTAGTATTATCAGTAGTAGTAGTAAGTTCTACCTTTTGCAGTTATCTTACATTAAAAAATATAAAAATGAGGAACTGAAACAGGAAACAAGAATTTGTAAACTGAGCTCTGCTCCAGTGGGTCAATTAATGACTACTAAGCTTTATTCCTATATGATTTGTGATGTACAAATCAGTGCTCCCCCTGATGCAAGAAGTGACCAACTCTGCATGAGTCATTCTGCAGGACCCTCAAGTTCTTCACTATTTTCCTCTTAATGCTTTATATCACCACAGACAGTTAGGCTGGTTGCTGTATCAATGTTGGTGTGCTGCAGTGATCTGGTTTTGCCTCATGTGCCAGAGCACATCAGAGGACAGTAAAACTCTTCATTGGCTCTCCTTCAGCAACTTTTCATCAAAAGGAAAGAAAAATAAATCTGTCATCTACCCAACTTAAAATTTTTACAAAGCTTATAGAAACCTGGCATAATCTTAATATCTCTGCCTCTTGATTGGTTGCAATTAGACAGCAAGTTCAAGAACTATTGTGAAAGTATCAGTAAGAGATAAACATGCTGTCTCCATCATATAACTGAAATAATATCTGTCAAATTGAATATATTGGGGAAAAAATATGGGTGGGTGGGAAAGAATTAGATCATTGTTCAGGTTTTAAGAATCTGTATCAGGAAGCATAATTGATTAATTAATATCAGCAAGATTCAAAAAGAGAGGTGAAAGATCAAGTAGGCTTCTCACATAATAAGTGACAAGCAGCACACCTATTTACTATCTACTATTAGAAATGTTTGCAAAAAGCAAGATTGTTTTCACAAGAATATTCGCTGAGGAGAACTCTTCTTCAATTTTTCCCAAAACAAAAGATTCATCTGTCACAGAAAGACCTCACATGATTCCTTTTTTACATAAGGCTGACGAGAACAGTATGTTTGCTAAGGTGGTGCCTAATAAAAATTCAGTTTGAGAGCCAATCCCTGGCAACGCTGGCACACTTCTACAGCATATGTTTTTAATTTAAGATAGTTGAAATGGCTCTTAACTATATCCTAGAAATGAAGAGCACAAGGGGTAGAACTTGACAAGAACCCTTAAGATATTGTGCTTCATAAAAATTGAGCTTCACAGAAAGACTGCTGAGAAAATGGAATTGTCTCCTTAACTCAGGGGATTCTATTGTCAAGGACTGAATTATCTTCTCTTGCTCTCATGAAAAAAGAAGAAAATTAGTGGGACATATGGTAGTTTTTCCTGAATATTCTTTGAAATATTTAGTCTTAATGTTATTTCATAAACCAAGAATCTCTACTTCGTGTTCTGCTGTGAAAGCCATACAACTTTTTTGACCCTGAATCTTTCTCCAACAATGAGTTGAAACATTTACTGAGCCATAGATCAAGATTCAGACCTTTCCTGTAATCCATAGATGCAGCACTACCACTTATAGGGTACGAGCTAATAGTTCTGACTAGTGCCTCCTGTTATCAAGAGGACATACCCTACAACTTTGAGCAATTCTAATGTCTGGTTTGGTGCTCTTTTGAGCCCTGTACGGTTTTAGTTATCCCATCTGAATTCCTATCTTTGAGAGTTCCTGGCAACCCTGTCAGGACAGATGATGTCAGTTACTCCATTTCTATACTGCTTAGCACAATGGAGTTCTGTTCTTGGACATCTCCAGGATGCCACCCTAATACAAACAATAGTATCCTTTTCTGCTCTCTTACTGCCTGAATTTGTCTTTGAAATTCATCAGAGTTTGATACTGAAGGCATTACAGACAGAACAGTCAAAGCTTTCTTCAAATTTTACTTCTTGACGTCCTTCTCAAGATTAAATGACTACCTTAAATGTCATGGGCCATATCTACAAATCATGCACCATTCTGATTTTCACAGGTTTGTTTTTTTTTTTTTTTTTAGGTTCACCAAGAAGGAAAGTGTAGGGAAAATTCATTATAGCTTGCACTTTGCTTCTCTTTCAGTAAAGGGAGAAGCAGCCATATAAGGTAACTGCTGGCAAATATTAGCTTACCTTTCTCCCATTAAAACACCTTTCACCTACAACCTGAACAAGGCATATCAAATTACTGCATAGCAAATAATCACTTTTCACTCATCACTCAAAGTCACACTATTAGTCATTTATTTTCCTCATAAAATGTATAATTATCTGCCCAAGATAAAACACAGAGACTATTGCAAGCTCTGAGCTTTCTGTGAACTTTTTGTGTTCTCAAACCTTGGTAGGATTTCCTTTGTTTTTCTTTTTAATTCCCCTAAACCAAAATGCAAACAGGTATAAGATTCAATAGTCAATGAAAGCAGGTGTACTTTTTGATTTTCAGAAGACATATGTCAATATCTTGAAATCACTAGATTTTTAAATGGGTTGCTGCCCCTAACAGAACAGACTACAGATGTGAACACAAAACACCATTTTGAACACTTTTAAAAAGCTAATTCCATCTATGTTGGATAAATATCACAGGAAAAACAGAAGTGTTCAAATTTTTGCTATGATTTATGAGTGCACTGTAGATGATTATTCCTAACTTGAGCAGAAGTCCCTGTCAAGTGTGTTCTTTCAACAAATGAACCACAGACTTAAAGGAAGATGATATAAGGTATGGTTAGTGACTGTGCCAATACGCTGTATCTACAAAGAAGAGGGAAAGAAAGAAGATACTGCCATTGGGCCAAAAAGCCTGAGATACTTAATGTTTTACAAGGAAAAAAAAAAAAAAAA
>VWZY01007047.1:226999-240704 GCA_013399075.1 Chloroceryle aenea
ATACAATCCTGTTAAACCTGTTCAGACATACAAAGAGAACAGAAAACTAAGCGTATGAAAATAACTCAGAGCAAATTAGAGAAATGCTTACGTACACATTAAGAAAATGGATATACATAAACACAAGTGAACTCCAAGACAAGGAGAAAAGTACATCTTCACTTTCCTCATAAGCATCAGACTTCTTCTGGTATAGAAGTGGGGACATACACAGACAAGTTGCTGACATCCTGTCCTGTCTCTTCTGTATGAGAATGATTGTCCAACAACCTTAAGAACCTAGAGGGACACCAGAAAGTGAGCATAATACCAAAAAACTTATGTAGAGATGAAGACTTCTTTTTCTCTATAATTATCTGTATTACAGCTGCTTTCAGCCAGGACAGAGTTGATTCTCTTCCTAGTAGCTGGTACAGTGAGGTGTCTTGGATTTAGGCTGAAGTAATGTTGGTAACACACTGATGGTTTTGGTTGTTGCTAAGTAGTGTTACACTAAGTCAAGGACTTAGCAGCTTCTCATGCCCTGTCAGTGAGAAGGCTAGAGGGGTATGACAGGGGATATTGCTGGGACAGCTGATCCAAACTGGCCAAAGGGATATTCCATACCATGTGACATCATGACCAGTTTATAAACTGGAGGGAAGGTTGGCTGAGGGATGCTGCTCGGCAACTGACTAAATATTGTTTGGCAAGTGGTGAGCAATCACATTGTCTATCACATGTTTTGTTTACTCTAATTATTTTTTTATTATCATAATTATTTTATAATTATTATTATTTTCCTCCTTTTCTGTCCCATTAACATGTTTTTACCTCAACCCACATTTTTATTTTGGTGGATTTTTTTCAATTCTCTCCCCCATCCTATTTATGGGGGAGTGAGCAAGCAGCTGTGNAAAGCATGACTTAGAAGGTAATTATTGTTCTTTATACCCAAAGCAGAATTCATAGCTTTATTTATTCCCATAAACCACAAATTTTACAGTGTTCCAACACCTCCTTAAACAGAATCCCACTATTGTGGGAGGACACAGACATCTCTAATTGCAAAAACACCTGACAGGTAGAATTACACAAGCAGAGATAAAGGTCAAGGGGTCTCTCTAAGAAAGTAAATTGTAGACATGACATTTCCTCATGGTCTCTTCAGCCCTGACATAATCATCAGAGTCCTGACATGGCTTCTGTTGGTGCTCTCTGATCTCTGGGACAAACAAGTGCTATTGGTACTTCAGGAGATAAGTCTCAGGCTGGTAGTCAAAATTCTAGTCCCTGTGAAGTCAAAACCACATTTTCTCAGGGGTGAGAGTCTGAAGATATACACTGCATGCTATGTGAAGCTTGGAATGATCAGGAGTTTCCTAAATTGGACAAACCTGGGTGGAGAAGCCGTGAACAAAGTAAATCTGTTTTAGTCCAGCAAATACAGTATTTTACCATTATGACTAAAAGTCCATGGGTTTGATATTAATCTGGCAGTGTAAGAGCTCCAGACTCACCTGGGCTAACCTGCGTCCTAAGCTGATTTTAGCTTGTATTAGCTACAATACTTATTACCTTGCAGTTAGGTTTGGTTTAAGTTAGCTTTAGATAAAGGTGAGAAAAAAAATATTATTTTTCATAGATTGAACCATCTATCATCATAAAATAAAATATGGCTTGCAAGAGTGTAAACACAAAGTGAAACCAAATGTCCTGAACAAAAATCACAATGGTCAGTCAGTGGTCACTACAAGTATACAATCCTGTTAAACCTGTTCAGACATACAAAGAGAACAGAAAACTAAGCGTATGAAAATAACTCAGAGCAAATTAGAGAAATGCTTACGTACACATTAAGAAAATGGATATACATAAACACAAGTGAACTCCAAGACAAGGAGAAAAGTACATCTTCACTTTCCTCATAAGCATCAGACTTCTTCTGGTATAGAAGTGGGGACATACACAGACAAGTTGCTGACATCCTGTCCTGTCTCTTCTGTATGAGAATGATTGTCCAACAACCTTAAGAACCTAGAGGGACACCAGAAAGTGAGCATAATACCAAAAAACTTATGTAGAGATGAAGACTTCTTTTTCTCTATAATTATCTGTATTACAGCTGCTTTCAGCCAGGACAGAGTTGATTCTCTTCCTAGTAGCTGGTACAGTGAGGTGTCTTGGATTTAGGCTGAAGTAATGTTGGTAACACACTGATGGTTTTGGTTGTTGCTAAGTAGTGTTACACTAAGTCAAGGACTTAGCAGCTTCTCATGCCCTGTCAGTGAGAAGGCTAGAGGGGTATGACAGGGGATATTGCTGGGACAGCTGATCCAAACTGGCCAAAGGGATATTCCATACCATGTGACATCATGACCAGTTTATAAACTGGAGGGAAGGTTGGCTGAGGGATGCTGCTCGGCAACTGACTAAATATTGTTTGGCAAGTGGTGAGCAATCACATTGTCTATCACATGTTTTGTTTACTCTAATTATTTTTTTATTATCATAATTATTTTATAATTATTATTATTTTCCTCCTTTTCTGTCCCATTAACATGTTTTTACCTCAACCCACATTTTTATTTTGGTGGATTTTTTTCAATTCTCTCCCCCATCCTATTTATGGGGGAGTGAGCAAGCAGCTGTGTGGTGCTTAGTTGCCAGCTAGGGCCAAGCCACAACACTTTCCCATATTAATTTGGACTGTGAATGATAGTACTATACTACTTTTATGAAATGGTAGCATTGTTTCAATATTATTATAACTCTTTGCCCAGTTTTGGTTACCCTATCAAATAGACTTAAAGAAAACATAGCTCTGCATATATGGAATGAGTTTCCTTCTGGCAATAATAAGATTTAGAATGTTATACTGTGCATGTTCCAAGTTCAGTATTAATAATAGCTATCTCCTCTGTCTATATCACTGATAAAAATGNAGGTGTCTTGGATTTAGGCTGAAGTAATGTTGGTAACACACTGATGGTTTTGGTTGTTGCTAAGTAGTGTTACACTAAGTCAAGGACTTAGCAGCTTCTCATGCCCTGTCAGTGAGAAGGCTAGAGGGGTATGACAGGGGATATTGCTGGGACAGCTGATCCAAACTGGCCAAAGGGATATTCCATACCATGTGACATCATGACCAGTTTATAAACTGGAGGGAAGGTTGGCTGAGGGATGCTGCTCGGCAACTGACTAAATATTGTTTGGCAAGTGGTGAGCAATCACATTGTCTATCACATGTTTTGTTTACTCTAATTATTTTTTTATTATCATAATTATTTTATAATTATTATTATTTTCCNATGCTGGCTGTCCTTGATCACCTCCCTGTCCTCCATGTGCCTTATCAGGCCTTCTAGGAGAATCTGCTCCACAATCTTCTCAGACACAAAGGTGAGGCTGACAGGTCTCTAGTTCTCAGGGTCCTCCTTTCTACCCTTTTTAAAAATAGGTGTAACATGTCCCTTCTTCCAGTCACTAAGGACTTCACCTGACTACCATGACTTCTCAGATATTATTGAGAGTGTCTTGGCAACTACACCTGCCACTTGGAACTCTGGGATGCATGTCGTCAGGTCCCATAGACTTATGTATGTTCAGGTTCCTCAGGGGTTATGAAACTGATTTTCACATACAGTGGGAGTGACTTTACCACCTTGATTCCTGCCTTGTGCTTTTTTGACTTGGGAGGTGTTGGGTGAGAGGTTGCTAGTAAAGACTGAAGAAAAAGAAGTTTTGAAGTAATTCCTCACTTCTTTTTCCTGTTTTGGAATCTCTAAGGGGTCTGACTTCTTCCTTTTAGGCTCTATTACACATTCACTTATCCAAAACATTTATTAACAGCTTAAATTATCCTTGTTAAGGAAGCAGTAAGATTAGTATGCTTTCTATGTTAGGACAAATACAGTCTCTCAGTACATTTGTTATTGAGGCAAGAGCATGCCAGCTCTTGCCATGCAAGACATCTTTCTTAGTTATTTATCCCTTGACACTAGAATGTAAGTTTTGTGGTTTTTCTTTATTTTATAATAGATAAAATAAAAATGGCTGTTACAGTTGATATAGAAGACCCCTGAGACTCCTAAACTACTACTGATAAACATTGTAACTTCAAATAAAAAAATCAAAACTCAAGAATATGTAATAATCAGGGAGTTAAAATAGTAAGAAAAATGTATTATACAAGACGGATATACATTGAAGGAAAATGGAATTTTTTTCATGGTACTTTTTTATTTCATCCCAGTGGAGATAGAGCAGATATAATTAAACATAAGAACTGTTTGCTTCCTTCCATGAGCTAAGAGGGGACTAAGATAACTAACACAGATGCCAAAGTCTACTGCGTAGTGCTGAAGACTAACATGAAGTGACATGAATCGATCCTGGGTATTCCACAAAAGGCTTGTCATTTGCATTTAAACCAACACTCTTTTTCCTTTTTCACACATTTGATAAAGAGTTAGGGAAAAGCAAATAACATAAAACGGTAAAGCAAATAAGATCTTTATATTCTTTGTAGGAAAATAGATTTTAAGCTCAAATCATAAAAATAGACTCAAGTGCAGGTCTCTTATCAAAAGTGATCACTATATAAATTAAAAAAAAACGTCTATAACAGAATGAAACAAAACTTTTTATCGTTGTTTTTCTTCTATCTTGAGAGTAGCCTTTGTTATCTGCTCTTTGTGGTATGTAAATTGAACAGGTGAAATGATATCTCTAAAAACAGATTATGAAATTGAAATTTTTCCCCTTCACTTGAAAATTTACTTTATGGAAAACAAAAAGGAAGATTCCTTCCTTTTTTTTTTTTTTTTTTTTTTCGAAAGCATTCTCTCTGTGATACTGTCCTTATAGAAGTGGAAAAAACTATCATAGTCTGTGGAGAGCAGAAAAATTAAAGCAACTTTGAAAAATTTAGAAGCTGTCTGTAGTGAAGAGGTTTCCATCTAATGGGAAAAATGACATTTGCAATGTTGTGCAGTGCAAGTGTTGAATCAACACCAGAATAGGCGCTACTTTTTAATTAGAACCTCATTCACAATAGAACAACAACCAAAAAAAAATAGGAATAATGCTGCTTGAAAAGACAGGAAGGGAATATTGATAGGGGAAGTGGAAATATATTTTGATGTTTCATATCAATGGGCTTGACCAGTTCTTAGGAAAATATAGCCTAAATCAAATATAAAATGACATTTGACAGTATGCAATGCAAGCATGTTGATTTAGGAGCTGATATGAATCTTGGGGTTTACACTGGAGATTGCAGAAGAGGACAGCAAACTGGATGTACGGATCAAACAGACGATCATAGGCCAAAGAATGACACAATTGAGAAATGCAAGTTGAGAATGCGTAGGAAAGTGTGAGATGCCAATTTCCTTGGAACCAGGAATCTCAAAATGCAGCCTGCGCCCTTGGGTTGAGAAGTAAAGCTGCACAAATCTGAGGGACATTAAAACAATTTTTGTGTCTTCTGTCCTTTTCCCTTTCTCGTTTCCTGCATTTGTCCTAGCTTAAGTTATCCATGACATTATATTCTTCTGATTTTTTGTCCCAGTGGAGAACATAATTGCTATAAGAATTTGCTATGAATTAAAGCAGGTCTCAAGAACATGTATCTGTTGTTGCAAGTGGAGTCTGTAATTCTTCCATTTAGGCAAATTTTAAATTCCTGTGTAGTTAAAGGCCCACAGCTCACCACATTTGTAATCCTTGGCAGTTAAAAGAGTTCATCAGTCTGTTTTCTCTACTCTTCATCCACGCCTATTAGCTAATCTTGTATCCCTCTAAACATGTTCTCTTGCCTTTCTATTATGTGTGATCTCTAGACCAAGGAAGCATTTGTTATACTGGAACAATGAGACATACCTCAGTTATTCCTTTCCAGAGGTAACAACACAGAATATAGATAGGACATAAAAGAAAAAATAAGCAAAGCATGCTGTCAGGTAAAGTGGCCAACATGGTACAGAACCAAACATGCTGCCACACTGCCACAGGCTGCATAAGGCACCCAGCTCCTATAATTCACACTCAGACAACTATGCTAAAATGCAAAGTACTGATTACAGATTACAAAAAATATTACTGTGAATATCAGTGAACTTTTCCAAGAGTCTGAAAGAAGGACAATAGCTGTGTTTTCTTTAGTCTTCATTCTTGCTGTATGGTTGGGAAGCTAGGGTGATATGAAATCCTGGGACTTTGAGAAACAGTAGATCTCCCTAACACACATGAAAAGACAGACAGGTATGAGCAGCACATTGATATTAACGGTTCACTTCATTTCTTGGACAATGGCTTTTGCTCCATTAAGTGCAGAGGCTTAGGAGGTGGAAGAGGAATTGAACTGTGTTGCAAAAGCAGAAATAAATGGCCTAAAACAGGGAGAGGAAGGAAGTCCATAACCTGGCATTGCTAGTGGTGTGGCTATACTAGGGAAGTGCCCTGTTGCTTTCATTTCCCTTATCTTCCACACCTCCTAAGTGAACTACAACTTACCAAGCTTCTGTGGCTCTGCATACATACAATTGTTTTAAATTACATCTTCATTTTTAACAAAAAGCAGAAATCAACAAATTTAATTCAAAAGCTTGCCAGAATAAATGGTTATGTTAGTTTAATTCCAAAACAATTTCGGGAAGCAGTAAATTCCTTTTGTAATCTAGAATTAGTACGGAAAAGCTAATTACTGACAATGTTTTCTAAATGCCACTTCATTAGGTCCTTTGAAACCACTTTGAGATGTCAAGTTTGAGTAAAGGTTGCCTAGGTACAGCTAAAACAACCTAGATTGACTGAAAACCGTTGGCAATATAACATTTACACTTACATACTCTGTCAACAAGAGTGTTTATCGAGTAAGAATTACAAATATTTCAAAGAAACACAAACAAATTCAAAGGGAATATCAAACCCATACTTTAAAAATAGAATCAGCGGAATAATATTTCGACTATCAGAATTAATGTGCTCTGTCTTTGGAGCATTTTTTCTATTAACTACTTAAAAATCTTTGTTGCAAGTTTTACTAACTAAATTTTAGCCACATTGCTTCAAAGTAGCTACTCAGTCATTTTGACATTTCAGATTCCCAGTCTACAATTTATCCATATGAACTTTAACACAGCAGGAGGAGAGCTCATGTGGGCAGAAAATATTATTATGGGAAATGAAAATAGTTAGTTCTGCCAAAAAAGTAAGCTGGAATGAGTCGTCACTCTGACATATGATCCCTGAGGGCATACACTAAAAGAAAAAAAATATTATATAGTTAGAAATACATTCTGAAGTGTCATATAAAGGCATATCTTACTGTTATGGCTGACTTTTCTGACCTAAAATAAACCTCTGTTAAAGAACATTTCCTCTACCTATTGTTCCCTCATGTGAATGCACCAGAAGTCTCTTCCTGCTTCTGTGTAAGAGATAAGAGAAGCAGCATCATATCAGAAACAGTTTTCAATGAACATTCAAATAATCATTTCTCTTTGCTCTCCTTTGTAAAATTACAAATTACAGTCTTTTTCCAACATATATACATATTTTTAATTTATTTTTCATTCAAATTAATAAGACAAATTCAGGTGACCATGTAAGCAGTTTTGGGGACATACATGATATTTCTAATGTGTAAGCTCTAGTGATGTGTCTGAGATGTCCAAGGAGTTTAAATATTTCGGGTTTATACATTATATATATATAATTTAAGCCAAAGAGAAAAGAATATCATATAAAGATCTAAGAGTATAAAAGTTGTCCTCTTCCCTCCCAAATAATCATGTGAAATACAGCTTATTTTAATTTTGCAAGTAATACGCAATATATGACAATATATGATCAAGCAACCAAGCGATGTATGCTCAGATTGTGCAATCACTATATTCTTATGACATGCTTTTTACACTATGGATCACCTACTTAAAAAGAAACAATTGTCAGGCAAACCTTTTTCCTAATGAATAATACAATATACACCATTAATTTTTCATACTAGGAATTCAGTTTTAACACAGAATATGGAAGGGCATTTTTATCCACATAGGCACATTGCTGAGAAAGTCTCATAGTGCTTGTACCAGTGAGTCTGATTTGAAAAGCAGAGCTGGCCCAGGAGAACACACCTGCAACCAAACCCAAAGATCTACCACATGGGAAGGGGGGAGCTGTTAGGCTTAGCTGAACCTGACAAAGTTTTGCTTCATTTACCTCCACTCTGACAATTGCAACTTCTTAACAAAACACCAATGTCTGCAACCCTGACCCAGACACTTTGTCTCCAAAGCTAAATCACTGTTAAGATAGTTTCCAGTAATATATCTTCTCTTGCCAGACTAGCATAGCACCAGCAGCAATGAGCATTTACATAATACTGAGATTTAAACACTGATAAACTCTTCAGTTATCCTCTGAGATACTTTATTCTGCCATTTGAACTTGAAAAACTTCTTTGGTTATGAGTATTGCTGAGAGATGACAAGGTCATATCTTCTAACAGTACCATGTCCTGACGTTTTCTTCCCAGAAAAAAAATAAGTACAGAATAAAAGTTCCTTATCCTCACCAACTGAACATATAAAACATGTCACTAACTCCTTGCCGTTATGTGTCCAACTAAGGTGGATGTATAACAACATCAGTAATATTTCACAGTGTCTGGCAATCATTGACTCCTACAATATGTATCAGTTGCACCAAAACACAGTATATTACAGAGGTTTAGTGTTTGTTTTTTTTAATAAACTTATTTGTTTTGGTTGTTTTGGTTTTTGTTTGTTTGTCTGTTTGTTTGTTTGTTTTTCCCCAAATCCATGGTTCTTCTTGAAGAACATGTCAGTTGTTGATAGTATGTTAATCTGTGCTATTCCATAGCAACCATGCTAAATATGGATCAGTGCCTAACTGCACTATATTTCAGTACACATTTTATTAGTCTTTGTTGTTTTTTGGTTTTTTTTTTTTTCCCATGAGCCTTTATCACAGGGCTATAAGGACTAACAGTTATATATCTAAATCCAATTTTAACTCTGTACTGCCTAAGTCATACCCACATCTCTTGAGACATAGACCCCTATGAATATACCATAACTAAAAAAAACCCAGAACTGATAGACATTATCTACTGTTCAACCAATAGAAGGAAGATAATCTAATGTGAATGGGTATCTTGTCTGGTGAATGCAAAACTGTTTATACATATTTGATTTATTTACTCATAGTTGGAGCAAATATAAAACAGTGTTTCCTCAACATTGCTGGTTTTAGGGATAAATATAGTACTGGGGCGGGGGCAGGTGGGATAGAAGTAAGGACATGGCATGCAGAGAGACTGTTTAAGCTCACAACCTCTCTCCATCACCAGGTTGTCCAACACAGATACCGCCATTTTCGGTGAAGGTTTCAAAGTACAACAATAAATATATTGGGATGAATTACACTTTCAAATTTCATTAGTGCTTAAAATACCTAGATCTCTAAATTTAAGCCTAATTCTTTAGAATAAAACTGTATCCCTCCCTGGTAGTACCTGTGGAGAAATAAATTTTGTACTTCAGCCTGACTGAGAATTTGAACTTTTCATTTTCTCACAGTCTATCTGCATTGCATGTCTGTAGGGAAACACTGGTCAACAGTGTTAGCAAGATGTTGGGTTAAGTAACAAAATTTCCAAGTAAAATCTGTCATTCTCACAGACAATCTCCTCATCACTTACAGCAGATACCGTGGTGGTGATCTCAGTTGTGCTGTGATCTAGATATACAAGTCCTGTGTTAATTTCTTCCAGCTCCCATTAGTTGTCTATCAAGGGTTTCTCCATTCTCTGTGAGACATTTTAAAAATACTTAATTCTTCTGAACCTCTGAACCCTCAACGAGGAGTAGCTCTTTTCCTTTGTATATTGCTTTAAATATATTTTTCAACAAAGTATGTATTTTACATGGTCCTTTATAAAGACCTCCTCCAGCTTCTGTTGTTTTAATTTTTGAATATATCAATAAATCAAGCTGCTGTCTCTCTTATATTCATTCATTCATTATGATTTCCATGGTTTGAAAATTTCTAATTTTTCTTTATATTCATTTCAGGGATTAATTCCAAATGTTCCAGTAATCCACTGCTCTCTAAATTTGTCTTCAGTGCCAGGTGTCAAGAATAACAAAACCAGTAAGCCTCTCTGAGAGAGATTGTGTATATAAAGGTGTGGTGAGTTGATAACTGCTGAAACATAGACTTCCATGGGCTGCAGGGGGACAAACTGTGTCACTATGGTCTTCACCATGGGCTGCATGGGAATCTTTTTCATAGTGCCTGGAGTACCTCCCCCTTCTTCACCAACCTTGGTGTCTGCAGAGCTTTTTCTCTCACATATTCTCACTTCCCTCTCAGCTGCTGTTATGCAGCATTTTTTACCCTTTCTTAAATATGTTATCACAGGCATGTTACCAAGGTGACTGATTGGCTTAGCTTTGGTCAGCAGCAGGTCCATCTTGGAGCTGGCTGGAGTTGTCTCTGTCCAGTATGGGGGCAGCTTCTGGCATCTTTTCACAGATGCCACATCTGCAGCTCCCCCCACTACCAAAGCTTTGCCTCATAAACCAAATACAGTTGGGCGAAACACAGCACCTATGTGTCTAGACAGTCACTTCAGACTTCAGCTAGCGTATTCCCTGCTAATTCACAAATAGAGGGTTCTACATTAAAAATATCTGTACTTGATTAGATCCAAGTAATAATCTTATCTTCCATAAGCCTTGGTCTGTACTCTGTGTTTGCCAAATCTATAATATTCAAATGCATTAATCTCTTTGATCTGAGTTAGTGGAAATTTTGTGAAAACAGTCTGTGTTTTGAGATACATGACGGTCAAAAATAAAGCTGCCTCTTTCCTTTCAATTGGCCAGCCATGATCTGTTGTCTGTCTCTTGCAACTTCCAATAAAACCACTGCCAGTGTTTAAGTCTTAGTGTGACATGATTAATATAAACTACTTTCTTCTTCATTCTTAAAAAAAGTTTCTGTATCTATTTTTGCAGTTCACAAACACACACACACACAAACATGCACACATATGTATTTATATATAACTGGATTACCCTTCACCAAGAGAAAAACTTTTACTCAAGAGAATTATATATATGATAAAGTTTTCTTTATTGAATGAATCCTTGTTTAGCCTCAAGGTCTTTAGAAATGGAATAACATCCTAGAGGAATAGTTAAAGTATATGGTTAAAGTATGAAATAAGAGGGTGAGTTAATTTAATTAACTCAGTCAATTACACCTTCTATTACACCTTCTGTTTCAGCTACATCTTTTTATGTCTGAGTGGATGATTATGGAAAGTGAAAAGAAATATTTGTAAATTTAATTGCAAGCACATCTTTGGATTAAAGGTTTAAAATATAATTAAAACCTGAAAAGTACACAAGGGGGCCGGCATACCATTGCAGAGGCATGCTTATTTCTGTTGTTTCCTACATTTTAGAGCATCCCTTTACAACCTAATAATGATATATGAACAGAGGTGGATAAAACATAGGGTAAAGATGATCCTTTGATGGAGTCCTACATGAAAGTCCTGCTCATCCTAGAATTCAAAATGTCTTAATTCTCAGAGCGTCTAAAATTGAAATTGGAAGTGACAATAGGGACGTGCTTTGTGTTTAAATACAAAGGCAATGTTAACTTTTAGAATAGAGAATAAGGTACTGACTAAACTATGTCTTTAAAGATTCCAGACAATTCTAGGAAGTTTAACAAAAGTATCCATTTTTTAAAACAATTAGGTATAGAAAAACAAAGAAAAAATCTTGCCAAGATTAACTTATTCAAATAATGAAACCTGTATTTCATTTAGGCATTTTTAATTTGCCTGTTACCATGCCATTACACCTAAGAAATATATTCACATACAGATGCTTGTCTGTGTAACTGCCTGTTCATAAACAATGTAGCTATGGAATGTCTGTATGTGTCTTCAAAATATAAGTCATATTATGTAAATGATTTGGATTAATTTTCACATGAAAGCTGTACTCTACATTTCAGTTGTCCCATATGAAGAAGTTTGCTCTTTCTTTAAAGAGCAAACCATTAGACATTCTTCAATTTCTGCTATTATTCTCCATTCACTAACAATATCTGTTCTTTCACAAGGACAGTAATGGCACCATGCTAATACAGCTTCTGGAGAATTTCCTGAAAGAAAATTACTATTATATTTGAAATAATAGCACTACTACTTACTGCTAATTTCATTATACTTAGAAAAATGGCTGTGTTGTTTTTTTTTTTATTATTTTTTTCTGAGTGAAAATTTGCAGCCAGACTCAATAAACAAATTATAAAGCAGTATAATAACTAACTACAAGTTAACAAAAATATTAAATTGTTCAATATTTAATTAAATATTACCTCAATTTAATTCAGGTTTTGTAAGAAGATTATTAAAATTGCAATGCTTAGGTAATGATCATTAAAAAATGAAGTATTTTTGTGTGAGAAAAGATAAAGTATTCATTAGCACAGAAACAGTGTTTAGAAATCTATCTTGGTCTCAGCCTTGGCTAGGTGACCTCATCCATCTATATTCCTCTGTATAATTTCTCTCAGAAACAAATGAAAAAGCAAAGAAGAATCTTTAAGCTTATATATTTTTTTAAAATTTTTATTTTTCCTATAATCATATTGCATGTAGTCTTCAATAATCCTTAAGTACTTTAAAAAAAAGTCAATCTTCTTCTTTTTCTCATTTATTTTTATAAAGGAAATGTCTTGTTTTGCCAAAAAACTTAATAAATACCAGTGAATGCAAGTGATAAGAACTAAGCAATTGCAATTATAATAATTGATGTACTTCCTTAAAAAATGAACCACTAATAAGTAAAGTGATTGTGGGTTTTTTAATGATTGAAGTGATTTGATTTTGGTAGATTAGTCAAAATCCTTGTCCTGGTTTTGCAGGAACAGAATCATTGGTCTGCACGGTCTGCAAGCCATTAGCAGTTTGGAGTCAGCCAGGGCAGCTGACCAAAGAGGTGTATCCCACACCATAAATATCATGCTCAGTATAAAGGGGGTGGTTTGCTGAGGGTGGAAGTTTTTTCTTTGTGGGCCCCTCTTGAGGGTTGTTTTTCTGTTTATTGTGACAGCTGTCCATTTGCTGGGTGAGTATAACTTTGTTTAGTTTATAATGGAATTGATACTAGTTTTGATATGTCATGAAAGCCGTTTTCGCTTTAATGTGTGTCTCCTCTCATTGTCCCAGTCTTGCTTCTTGGGTGGGGAGGGTTCACTGGGTGATAGAACAACCGCTCTAGTTTAGCCATGGATATGAGCTAAATGTAGACAAGCCTGTAAGGCATTTTCCTCTTATCTTTTCCTTTGTATTTCCATCCCACCTTCTTTTATTCTTATTAATATTGTCATAGTTAGAGGGGCNCGTTTGCTTTTCAAATCATTACAAATATAATATTAAATTATTATATATATAATAATACTGAGTAAGCCACATCTGAATGTGAAAAGATGATTTAAAGTCTTTCTCTTCCTCTCATTTGTGGTGGTATTTCTGACTTCTTTTGTGTTATTTGGCTAACTAAAAATGATTATTGCAGAGTGTAGCTTTTCTGATTAACAGTATGTATCTTTCATATGCTCAACAGAATGGAGTTCGAGTTCATGCAATAAGCAGTTCTAGTGTTTTAAA
>VWZY01007047.1:241270-350805 GCA_013399075.1 Chloroceryle aenea
AAAAAAAAGTCGTGTCTTTTTTAAATTTTTAAAACAAAGTTTTTTTTTTTGTTTTTTTTTTTTTTTTTTTTTTTGTGAGGACAATCATCAGATTTCTGATTAAATCCTTCTTATTTTGTGTGATTGATGTTTCTTCCATCACATCCAGCCATCAATACTTATATAGAGAAGCAGCAGGTAGGAAGATGAAATACATAGAAGAAAAGGGAAAAAAAATCCCAGTACACCAAAATAAGATTTATTTTTTTTGTTACTGTATTTATTATAGTACAGCGCTTAAGACCAGAAATTTAAAACCTTTTTTTTTTTTTTTCAAAACTTGGAAAAACAAAATTTATCTTTCATCTTCTAAAAGTAATAAGAAAACACTGTCCATATAATTAACATGTAATGGAAAACAGTCTCAGCTCTGCTGTCAATCTGTTCATCTATAGAAGATTGTTATATGTAATCACAATACAATCTCCTGTAAGAGTTTAGAGACTCAACATACTGGAATTACTGAAGCCCCCATATTTTCTTAGGAAACTAACTATTGATTAATAGCCATGACTTATCATTACATACCCACAGTGGCAGTCATTGGCCTAGGTAACTTGAGCTGTAGCTGTGGCTATATCCATAGAGGAACTGAGACCCAACTGCATGGTCAGCACCATGTGCGGTTTCAAACCACACTGGGCTCAGCACTTGGCTGTGTGGCAAATCCAGGGTGCCTGGGGCTCAGCTCTTCACCTCCAGCCTCCCACAGTTATGCCCATAACAGCCACCCACTTCCTTGTGTAGGCACCTTCCTCATTTCCTTCAGGCACCAAGGAAGTGGAGGAAACTAAATTGTTCTTTAGGCCCACTCCAAACTGCCCTGAAGTGAAGCAGTATATCTTTCTGGGAAGTTAAAAGATATGCACGCACAGTCTTTTTAATAAAAATATAAATCCCTTTAAAATAATGATTCTGCTTTCATTAAATCCGTTTACTTTTTGAAAGTAGTTTACAGTAAACCAGAAAGTTTTTGGCTCTGACTTTCCTCACGGTACATTCTTGGCTACTTTACTGCTAAAAGAATTATCAAATCTCCTAAAATCACATTTAAAATGTTATTCACAAGGTCAATTACCAGGCCATTACAAGACTGGCGGACATGCTGCTTCCAGCAATGCAGTTTTTCTGAACTTGCTGTACAGCCACCAAAAATCCTGGCAAATTTTTCCCTATCCCAGTGAGACTCTCATGTTGATATCCCCCAAGATTAGTTCAGCCATCAAGAGTTAATTTGAACAAAATACAATAAAGCTCTATAAATTGTCTTTTTCAACAGTGTTTTACTTAAGAATATTTATTACTCATTCTACTGTCAATTCATTCCAAATGTGACTTATGAATATCATAAATAATTTTCCTATGTCCCTCAATGTAATTAATTCTCTCACTTTAATCATAAATTTTCTGAAGCATGGTGTAATATTTACACAATTTACAATTTTGATTTGAACAATGAATTTGTTACAATTGAGATGTTTTTATTCATTGATTTTCCTAAGACTATCTTCTACCAGCAGTCATCCAGTAAGAACATCTGTGCCCTGGGTTCCAGACAGTGTATTTTACAATCTGCCTTTACAGTGTGTGCATAGTGCCCGTTCCCTAAGATATACACCTATGCCCCTAGCTTCAGGAAAGAAAATGGGCTGACCAGCCAGTGAGGAAATGAAGAAATGTTGGTCTAAATGTGGACTCAACAGTAAAAAAGCAATGTAGGATATAGTTTTAAAGGGATCCCATTGTCATTTTAATATGCTTTGAGTAGCAGTGCAGTCTCATTCTCACAAATCAGACAGGTCCATAAAAACAGCAAAATGCATAGGCGAGCTCAGACTTGAGAATGCCTTTGGATGCATGAAGGGATTCATGTGCCTTAACATGTCCAAATGTTTGGTATCTCATAGCATGACTGGACAGGTTACAAGTATATCTGTGCATGTAGGTGAAGGTCTTTTTTTTGTACAGAAATTGGAGAAAAAAGGTCATTCATAAAGAGTAGTTTAGACAATTATTACCACTAAATCTCAAAAAGTCACTGGTAATAATGTTTAGCCACCAATTTTTGCCTTATTCAGGTAGACTACAGGCTTTGATCACTTCTCAGATGACACCTGTCTGATACAGTTAGACTTGAAAATTTAGTTGCTTAGGACATTGCTTCACAGATTCAACACAGATTAGTTCTACCATCTACTTCCCAGATCAGCTTCCTGTGAAAAGAAAAAGCATCAGCAATGACCAGGGCTTCAAAATTCTTTTTCTATAGCCTATAGGGACAGAACACCTAAATCAGCCTAACATCCAGGACAGGTAATTCTGCTTCTGTGGCCCAAGGGAATTTTCATAGTGTAAGACAAGTGCTCAGTCTACTCAATTAAGGGAATATAGTTGTCTGCTGAAATCCTGGGATAAATTTGTCTAAGAGTTAGAACCTGATGCAAAGACAAGGCTCATTTATACAATCAGAATTATAATTTTTTTTTTTTTTTTCAATTCTATCTCCTAAAATTCATGAAAGGAAAAAGTCACAATAATAATTTCATTTTTAATAAACCTTTAAGTCTTCAATGAAAGTTACATACACAATATGTACATGGAATTCAGTTTCACTCAGCATAAGATAATTTGAGCTTCATTTAGTTCACTAGCTAGCATATTAAAGAAAAGTCTACTGGAAAAGATTCCACCAAAAATTTTCATGGAGTGAAGTATTTCATACTAATTTTTTAATGTATTTGTCCTGAAAAGTAGTTACATCTATTTCCTTGTGTTTAGTGATATTTCATAGATCTTTTATTGATGTAGCTATTTGGTTCTTGGGATCTTTTATACCTCAGTAACCACAGCATCTTGCAAGGAACAATAAGATTTAATTTTGTATTCTTTGAAAAAATTCTTTTTACCAACAGTCTTCATTCATTCAGGTCCCTCAGCCTGGTATTAAGAGAAATAAATGCATGTAAATTGCATGTTTCTTCCCTCCATCTCTTCTACCATGGGAAATCCTTGCATAAGTAATACATGACCTTTGCAATGCCTTTGCATCAGTTTATGCTATTATCCTTCTCTGTACCTTTTTGAATTCTATTGTGTATGCCTGAAGTTAGCCCTAATGGTATCTGGTGTGGTAAAATCACTTGGTCCAGCTCTGCTAAAGTGGTTGGCCAGTACAGACCTGTTTTCACAAGAATATGACTATTGAAGAGTCTGAAGCAGGCAATATGCCAAAGGGCTGACACGCCTTTGAACAGTGTGATCATCTGCAAATGGGAAGCTGAAGCTTGCAGTTAGAAGTCCCCGTAGTCTTGTTCTCTTTACGCAAAACAAAACCAGCTTCTTCAGCCTTTCTTCACACAGATACAGCCCCTGACCACCTTGGGTACACAGCAAAATTCCTTCTACATGGAGCAACGTCAAATTAGACCATAGTCTGTGTAACTCACTTTCAGTCTCTCAAAGTGAATGCTTAGAAAGTGAAAAGCAAGTTGAAAGTTCTATTTATCTAGGGTGTACTCTAGGGTAGAATTGACACGCTGTTTGTACCTTTGTGTTAAAAATCTTTTTCTCTCCTCTCCTCTCCTCTCCTCCCCTCTCCCCTCCCCCATGAGTATGGGATTTGACAGTAACATTTAAAAGCAAATTACTTTTCCTCTAATTATACAGTTGCAGAAAAACAATACATTCTTAGGAGGAAAACTACAGGCCTGGAGGGATGTTAACAAGCAATATCATGAAGATCATTGTAGAAATAAGATGTTTTGTAAGACCATGGATGCTTTATTGCTAGTCCTCAATATACAATGGAAATGACATTTTTATTTACTTCCTAGTTTAGATCATCACATATTTCCATGATGATAAGCTTTTCAGGTCAGAGGCCACATCTTCCAGTGATGTTACTCAGAGCACTGCAATTTATCTTGTCACATGGAGAACATGAGTTGGATTTCTGCTTAAGATCTATATTGTTACTGCCCTAAACTGTACCAAAGTTGCTACTAGGACTGCAAGGAAGACTATCTGTAAATAGCTAAATACAGGACAGAAATGTAGAAACAATGCTAGCTAATTTAATCCTTATCTGTAGATCAGCTAGTTTTGATATAATCATGATGTTCTTGAAATCTTGTTTTAGCTTAACTTGTTGATTCTACCCTCTACTTCTCCTTTTAACAAGATACTTACCAAGAGGTCAAGTACAAAGATAACAGCCTTCACCTCTGAAATGACAATGGACAACCATCTGAAGAGTTGCTGCCCCTGGAAGCAAAAAATAATTATCTTCTTAAAAATCTGCCAGATGCCAAGCAGTAAATAAACCCAATCACAAGACACAATAGTAAAATTCAGTTACATGATGTTATGTTCTACACATTATATAACTCAATAGACTTATGTAAGTCCCTACATTTACAGAATGATAAGGGTTGGAAGGGACCTCTGGGGACTGTATAGTCCAATACCTCTGCTAAAGCAGGTTCACCTAGAAAAAGGTTGCATAGAAGGGTTTTGAAAGTCTCCAGAGGAGGAGACCACAACCCCTCTGGGCAACCTGTTCCAGTGCTCCATCACCCTCAAAGGAAAGATTTTTTTTTCTTACATTAAGATGGAACTTCCTGTGTTGTAGCTTGCGTCCACTGTCCCTTATCCTATCAGTGGGCACCACTGACAAGAGACAGGCCCCATCCTCCCTTCAGAAATTTGTAAGCATTAATAAGCTCCTCTCTCAGACTTCTCTTCTACAGGCTACACAGCCAAAGGTCTCTCAGCCTTCCCTCACAAAAGAGATGCTACAGCCCCCTAATCATCTTTGTAGCCCTCCATTGGACTGTGGAGCAGTTCTGTCTCTGTTGAACTGGAGAGACCAATACTGGACACAGTACTTCAGATGTGGCCTCACTAGGGCAGTGTAGAGAGGGAGGAAAACCTCCCTCGATGTGCTGGTCACGCTTATTAATGCACCCCAGGATTCCATTGGCCTTCTTGGACAGAAGAGCACACTGCTGACTCATTATTAAATTGTCCACCAGTATACCCAGGTCTTTCTCCATGGAGGTGCTTTCCAGCAGGTCTGCCCCTAACCTGTACTGGTGCATGATGTCCATGTTGCAGGACTCTACACTTGCCTTTGTTGAACTTCGTTAGGTTCCCCTCCACCCAACTCTCCAGCCTGTCCAGGTCTTGCTGAACAGCAGCATGGTCTTCGGGGTGTCAGTCACCTCCCAGTTTTGTATCATCATCAAACTTGCTGAGGGTACACATTATCCTTTCATTCAAGTAATTTCTTCACGTGATTTATGCAACTGCTACAAGCTAGGTACTAACCTGGAACAGCAACATGGTCAACACTGCCTCGAGGTATTTTTCTGTATTGCTGTTCCAAATACAATCATAACAGCTTTCAATAATAAAGTGAAATGAGCAATGCTCCTAGCAAATGCTAAAATAATTGTGTTCCAGTTCTTTTGCAAAGACTTACATGTGATTTATATACATCATATATTTAAAGATGCTTATTAGCAACACATATTTAAAGACTTAAAAACCTTCATTTGCCTCTTCTGTTTTTTCTTTTCCCTCTTTACAGCCTTCTGTCCTGGAACACTGGCAGTATCCTTGCTGCAGAAACTAAAGAGCACAAGACAACAAAGGAAAGAGAACCCTAAAGTATTATAGAAATACAGACTGTGCTATGGAAACGCAATCTTAGCTTATGTTCCTTTATACCATTGCATTCCAGTTGCTTTGTTTTCTTCTTTTTCTACAGTCAGAATATATTTTATGTTTGTAAGCTGAAGGATCATTTGCAATTTTGTACTAAAAAAAACCAAACAAACCAACACTGTTTTTTATGGGAAAAGGTCTTACAGATCTTTCACAGACCTTACAGACTTTACAGACAGTAAATTAATCAAAAGGTAAAGAAAGTAAATGGAAACAGTTCCCTCTGATATTCTTAACACATGATAAACCAGTGAAAATAATTGCAAAAGCCTTATGTATCTTTTAATATCTTTATAATTTTAGTGTTGCTTTTATCATTGTGAAATGCATATATACATGTATATATATGTATAAATATTATACTTTTTCATGTTTATTGATCAGAAGGAAATTACTCCCAAAACTTAATTATGCTTTTTTTTTTCTTTTGTTTTTCATGAATATTCTAGCAAATTAGCTCTTTTGTGATGTCTGTAAAGATAGCTGAAGGATTATCCTTGGAAAGGTAAATTTAAATTTAAACCAAAATATTTGAACTAAAACCTTGACTATATTCACCCAACTAAGGGGCAGAAATAAAGTCTGACTCATTCAAATATTATTCATCATCAGAGCTCACACTGTAAGTTCATGTAAAGCCACACATATAAACACATCTAAGGAAATACTAAAGATTCAGCTTCTTTTATGTTTCTGCACAGTGTTTGAACTTCATGAATTTTAAGCTTTCACATATCTTTCATTGTCTCTATTTATTTGTAGCTATTTATACTGGTAAACTGATTAATATTTATGTGTAGAGATGAAGAATACTCAGCATTCCAGACCTACTTAAATGTTGTTCAAGAGGATAGAAAGGGTGTTCAGAAGCTGCTTTTGAATTATTTTTTCAATTTCTTTGTTTTTCTTAACTAAGTCTTATCATATTCTTACATAACTTCAGAACACAGTAGTTACTACACAGGTTTTATCTTACTGGGTTTCAGTAACACTTAACCTTTCTTATTATTTGGCTTCCCTCACCAGTACCTTCAACAGATTTCAGGTGTGCCCAGTATCATCACACTTATCTTTGTCTGGTAGTGAGAAGGCACACGTTTACAGAGAAATTACTGCATTTTGCAAACAGATAAGTGATCCATAACACGTGATATTCCTGTAGATGAGACGAGCAGTGTTCCAAACAAAGAAGCAAGCCTCGCTCATTCAGCTTGAGGCTGAGAGGTAACAACTAATCCCCCATTCCATAAGCACCAGTTGTCACAACCTTATCTGTGCAATCCGTACTGGGGAGATAGTGCTGCAGCATCATGCTTTAATGATGATTGTGCACAACAAAAATGTAGTTCTGAGTTAACGATTGCAAATGAAATAAAAGTGAGTGTATATTCAAGATGGTATTTTAGAAATCAAGATGTATGACTTCTCCTTTTGATAAGACATCCTGTAATTGTTGTATTTTCCTCCTCCACCTACTCTCATTGTGCATGGATAAATACACATATAATTAAAAATACCTTGCTATGTGTATTTAAAAACACAATATGCTGATAATGACACAATGAACATATATACTGAATAAGTGCAGGAGATCTGAACATGCTTTATTTTAATGCTCATGTCTATTTTACCTGGAATCCTTCAAGGCTTCACATTTGTAGCACTTACAGCATAGGAAAAGACATGGAGAATTCATAGCTTTGCATACATCTTGAAAGTTGTATCACCCTCCAAAACTATGAAATACGCTAATCTATGTTGACTTACTCAGAACTAAACTTTTGACAAGTATATATACATTTTCCACAATGCCAAGCTGTAGTTTGGCAGGCAAAGCCCTATAAACCCAAACATTTAATTTGTTTCTGTCCACATCTGAAAAAAGCTGAGCTCACCTAAACAAGCATGTAACCTCTAAACTTGCTGTAAAGTTAGTGCCTCTGTATGGACAGTTAAAACCAGACATTTACAGTTCTGTAAACACCAGTGAAGAAAACAGCTGAACAGGGACATTTTACTCTTTTTTTTTTTTTTGACAGTATTTCTTACATTGGTGAAGATGCAGCAGCTAACTATTGTTTACATTATGCTGGAGTATTAACTTTATATTAATATTTTATTTTAAACAGACTTCCTTAGTTCAGAGTATATGGTATCTATAAAATCCATTCTCTTTCTACCAGTCTTTGAAAGTATGGCACTGTGCTGGGGAAGGTTAAACATGTTTTTCTACAACTGTTTCCTAGCCCAAGAAAGTTATATAGATTATATTGTTCCCATCCCATGACAGCTATGCAGAAAGTTCTGTGATTTTTTTTGTTTGTTTTGGGTTTCTTTGAGTTTTACTTTGTTTCAGTTTTGCCATCATCACCTTCCGTTTGTTGATGTGTGTATACAACTTCGAGTAGTTTGCAAAAGAGACATACATCCCACATGCAGGACCACTGGTTTTGTAGACAGGCACTAAATATTAGATTGCAGAAAGCAGTTTCAAAGTTTTTCAAGAATACTACTAGCTGCACTATCAGTCACTGAATGCTACAAAAATAATGTGGTATCTTTCCTGGATTATTAATAAAAAAATGGCATAGTAATGTATGTAACATGGTAAGCTATGTTATTTTGACCCTAGGCAGGTGTATCTTACCTTTTCATAAGCTAAGCTGGAGGTTTGGGGGACAGATTCTTCTTGATCTGTTGAAACACTATACAAGAGTGATACAGATTTTATATTTATATAAGAAGTGTTACAGTTTTGTTTGGAGTGGAAATGAAGGATGGGTGGTAGGAGAGGAGTCTTCCAGCCTCTCATTCTTAAGCTGTCTAAGCAAAGCAGGACCCGTAGTCTGAAAGTGAGAGAAGTGTCATTTTGGTTACATGGCAGCAGCTGAAGTAGGACTTGACAGGAGTATCAGGTTTTGCTGAAGTTCCAGATATTCTTCCAGGCAGAGGTGGAGCTACTTAACATACAATCATACAAACTGAGACTTTTCATGGTGCTTTTGTGGAACACAACGTTCTCAACAGCCTGAAACAGGCTCCTAACTTCCCAAAATCATTTTGATCTTCACTGAGCCTTTCCAAAGGAGATTTAAGGAAGGAACAAATGCCTGCATGTTCAGCCCAACTGGAAGAAGATTGTTAGCAGCTTTACAGCTCAAGGCATATCTAGATCTGACAAAAAAGTGGCAGATGCCTAACTATGGCACTTGAAGAGCTGCTCCCTGGGCCTCTTAAGTCTTGTTAATGCCCAACAGCTGAGGAAAGCTACTCACAAGTTGCACTAGACAACCAAATGCACAGTGCTTACCCCTGTATCAGAACACTGACTTTTCTCACAGGTCAGTCCTTTGCTTTGAAACCCCATTAAAACATGAGGTTACCTACCCCATGGGACTATGGCTGATCTAGCTGCAGTCAATGAAGGCTGAGTAACAAAAAATACATCTGTCAACAATTAAAATCTATTTAAGGGGAACTTGGTAAACATTCTGTTGAAGCTCCCAGAAAACAAAGAACTTGCACCTTTTGCATCCCACAGGCACAAAAAACCTCCATACCCAAACCTCCATACCCTTGGAGCAGGATGATCTTCTGAGCCTGTCTGCTTCACAGCCAAAGAGACACTGGGGAATTAGGAGCTGGATAATTCCCAGTAGGTTTTACAGCTATGCAGGAATTACTTCACAGTTAAAGCCAAGACCCACTTACCTAAGAATTCAGCGTGTAATATTCCTTTTAATTATACTGAAATTACTGTTAACATTCCAAAATAAGGTGCAGTTCAGTGAGTCTCCAGAACTGAGTATAAACCTAAAGCTCCCTATATCCTTCAGCTAAGGACTCTGTCAGCACGTGTCATATGTTTCCTTGCTTTTCTTTATATGAAACACTCAAGTCACAGAAATCTTCCTGTACGATTACTCCTAGCCTGACCTTCTCTTTTCCAGTATTGCCTAATCAAGGTGCAAACAGCACTACACATGAAAAAGAATTTCTGTCCTACTTAATCCTTGTGACTCCAATCTCTTGACACTTTGTACATGCTCATTTGGAGAAAAATGTTTCCTATTCTTCACAATATTGGACTACAACCCTGATAGTGCTGATAAAACCCAACAGACTGGAAAAAAAAATCATATCTGCATGATCATGTTTTTAATTGGTTGTAATGCCAGACCTAATACTTTGAAAATAAAGAATACTTGCAATACTTAGAAAATTAATCCTAGAATGTTTCATGTACAAAACAGATAAAAATGAAATCTATACTCACAAGATTAACCTACAATTGCTCACATCCTTCTGCAACAGCACTACCCATAAGCATCCAGCTGTTCCAGCTGAATGGCTTCATATATATTTACCTCTAACTCCTAATGCATATATTCACCTGCAAAAGATCCAAAAAATAATCTGACAAATGCATGTCTCCTCTGAAATTATACATACAAATGTGCACTTAAAACATGTATTGCAGCTGTACATGTAAGTTTGAATAATGCGTCTATGTTTGCAAAGATAATGAGATACCTCTTCGGATACTACAGCAATTGCATTGCATGATAATAAGGCTACAATTTTAGAATGCCTGTCCCATCCTTGGAAATTCTCAGTTCTTCAGTATTAGTGAACTGGGAGTTTTGAAAAGGGTTGACATTTATGGTGTTCTTGCACTCAGGACACCGACATTAGTCGAAGTACTAGTTTTTACTACAATTTACTTAAAAGAGGCAAAGAGGGTATAGTACCTGTAACAGATTGAAAGAGTAACCTCCAGCATCCTTCACTTTACATTAGTCTGATGTTTTGCAATTAAACCTGATGGCATCTCTTAGTGTCAATATATCTACCAATTGTAGTCTCTAAAAAGAAGACCTACTTGGATGGTCAAGATGAGAGCAGCATAACAGATGCTCAACTACAGAAATTGATAATGTGCCTTTCCTTCCCTCTTCATTTACAGACTCACTGAAAGTAGTGTGGTAATGGGATTCTGGGACCTCTTGGTACAAAAGAGAGGAGAATCCCAGCCTGCTCCATTGGAAAGTAACTTCCTTTACTACATAGTTCCTTCAATTTTCAAATGAACAATGACTAATTCTTTTGTAGAACAAACGTTTGGAGGGAGGATTCAATATGCAAGTTAAAGTTTCTATAAAGGCCAACATACCAAGCTATTTTAGCTACAAGTATCTGAGTTATTCGCAGACAAGATAAAACAACGATTTTCAAGGTGTGGTCAAGAGATTCCTGGGAGCACTTCAATACAAGCAGCACTTAAAAATTTTGCAAGAACAAGAGTTGCACACCATCTACCTGTTATCATCTGCAGCTTTTAAATCTTGTTTTTAAAAACCCACTTCCCCTCCAGTTATTACCATGCAAGCAATTGTTGTGGTAACATTACAAATGATACATAATAATAAAAAGGTCCGTGCAAGGTCTTCAACCATTTTAAGATCTCTTCCAGAGATGAATACTACATCTTACAGCTGGATTCATGCCTGAGGCAGAAAGTTGAGCAGTTATGGAAAGGATTAAGTTTAAACAGTTGAGTTGCTAAGGAATACTTGTACATCATGAAATAAGATAGAACACGAACAGGAAGAGTCAGATTTAGTGATTAATTAAATGATTAACAAACTGAGCTCTTACATTTCTTTCTCATAATTAAGGGAAACACTGGGTTTAGGTAATTGGTAGTATATTTAAACAAAAATATACATTGCACAAAGATAAAACCAACATTGAAACTGCAAAGATTTCAATCTCACGTAAGAAATTAAAACAATGTGTTAATTGAAACATGTAAATGGGACTTAGTAGTCAAAATAAATATTTAATAAAAACCACACACCCATGACAAAGTATCAAACCAACAGAAGTGTTTGAAAGGATAGTGTTTATGTTTCCTTATGCTAAACATTGCTAAATTTAGTGCCTTTATTATCACACTGCCTTCAGCAATTGTTGCTTTTATTAGTGTTATAAAAAGTCATGAGAATAGGAACACTGTTCCAGTGACAGAAATAGTAAAGCCAGTTTGCTATAAACAAGGAAGAATTCACTACACTAGGGAGTAAATCCACAGCCATTGATACAAAGTCAACAAGGACTACTGCATAGCATACTGGTTATTGTACCAAAAGTGCATTCATCAGCATTCAGTGAACTAGGGAAAAAGTGAAAAAAAATCACCCTTTTCATATAATTTTTTAAAACAACCAGATGATTGACAGTTGAAGAAAAAACACACCTTTCCTTTAAAAGTAAAAGCATAGTTTAAAATTCTTAAGAGCACCGTAAGTTTTCTGTCAGGTAAAACTACTAATCATTATCGTTCTAAGTAAAGAACAATTAAAAGGTTATTGTATCATTCCATATTTAGAACACAACTGATAATTTTAGCAAGTTGTTGCATCCTCCTGCACTACAACCAGTAGCATTTTGATGACTTTAAGTTCTGGAAGCAAATAATGCAAAGAAAAACTCTTTTTCATGTATAGCACAGGTCTAGAAAGATTTAAAATGATGATGTGTAAACTTAAATGTGGTAGTGTTAATACAAACATTTATATGGGGGAAAAGCAGCAGTGTCTGGCTTATTCCATAAATTCTCTGTGCAGTTCTTATACCAATTCTTGGAAAGTAGCATTACTGAATATCCCTGATTACCAATGATTTTTATGAGTGATATTTCATCACTATTAGGATTATGCATTTAAGGTTATTCTCAATCTTTTATCCTTGGATTCCTGCCTATCCCCTGCATCATATTTAAGTTTCACTTTTTTCACATAAAACACTGTAATACCTTTTGCTGCTTGCCAAGTGATATGCAGTCAATATTATTTCTGAGACCATTTTCCTGTTCGATCACATACTAAACAATAATTAAAAATAGTATTCTTCCCTTCTTCTATTGTGACATGATAAACACTATTCACCATTTAATATACGTTCAATCTCTTCTAGTCTTTTCAAAGCTGCAACTCTCTTTTTCTCAATGTCTTTGATTTCTTTAGTAGATTTTTTGGGAGTGTCTTTGTCCATATTGTTTTTCTCTGTTCGTTTCTTAATTTTTGAGTGCCCTTTATTATTATCAACTGTTGTTTCAGTAGTTTTCTGCTCATTTTTTACTTCTTTCAAATTTTGAAAAGAATTTTTTTTTTCTTCTGCCCCTGGAGTTGGAGTTCCATCTGCTGGAAGTGAGGACTGTTCTGTAGCACCAAGTGATGCAATTTTACTTCTAACTATGTTTAGATGACGCTGAATATACTCTTCATGAGGTGCCAGTGCTAGCGTTTCAACCAAACATTTTTCCGCTTTTATTAAGTCTCGCTCTTCGAAGTAAACCACACAAAGATTATGTTTTCCTTGTACGTTGTTGGGATCCAATTGCAAAATTTTTTCAAAACACGTTTTTGCTCCAGTGATATCCTTTTTTTGGTTCATAAGGATATCTCCTTTCAAAATCAGACCTTTGGTATGATCAGGATAGTATCTTAGTAGCTCTTCCAGGATTGGCAAAGCCATCAATTCCTTTGCTGTCTGAGAATAAAGCAGTGCCAAATTGAACAAAGCACTTCGGAAGTTTGGCTGTAAGCTAATGGCTTTTTTCATCCATGCCTCTGCTTCTGGATCTTTTTTGTCGTCCATTGCCAGCATACCTAAGTTAAAGTAACCATTTGCATCTTGTGGTTCTTCTTTCACATAATGCAACAGTCTTTGTTTAGCTTCAGGTCTAAGTCGAGCATCACCTAAATGACAGAAAATACATTTAATTCTGGATTTAGTCAGAAAGATATTTAGACCAGGCCTATAAAATGCTGATTTTCATACAAATTAAAATGTAACATCTTTAACAAAAATGTAAAAAGGAAAGGGTTGAAAATGTTGGGGTTTTTTTTTGTTATTGTAACAGAAAAAGAAAATGACATCTATGTTCTTTATATAATGAAACCACTTAAAATTGACGTGTAGCCAAAGTCAGCATCATTATTCTATTAACTGTTGTATTTAGGTTTCATAGAGCAGATACAAAAGGTGTATCTACAAGTATAAGAGAAATTATTTTCATGTATTTTTGAACAAACAGAATGCAGAGAAGACTTGACTTCTGGCAAACCAGGTCATAGAGAGGTAAGCTTGGAGTGGGAGATCTCATTTTGTTAAAACAAGATGGAAAGACTTTTAAAGACAGAGATCACATAGGGTGACTTCAGACGTAGCCAGGCTAAAGTATCTTCTAACACCAAAACAGAAAAATCTACAACTCCTACATGTTATTTGAATCAAGTCTGAGAAAGATTTACTAAATATTACCTGATAACACCAGGATTAGCTAGACTAGCTTGTAGTTTTTGCTATTTCTCTGAATACTCCAGTGAACATATTTTATTAAGGAACTCCACACACAGATTTACTGAAGGATGGAGGAGCAGGGAGTTGGTTTTAAGCACTTTCTTTCACCTGCAACAGTGCTGCACCTCCCAGTATGAATAAATGAATACCAGAGTGCTAATGCTTCTGCTTATTTGAAGCTTCTTGTGCTTCTACACAAGAAACAAGGCATTTCTAGTACTAAATCTACAATGTGAGAAGAGATGGAGAATAATCTATTTGCATCAGTTCCAATCAACTCCGTATTACCTTTCTTATGGGCAGTTTACCATCCCAACAAAAGGGAAACAAACCTTACTAATCACTGGCCAAATAGTCCGCAACAGCTTGAATTCAGAAAAGGCTTACACTTGCCTGCACAACTCCTAATTAGCAGTATTGCAGAAGAACCTATGAAAACATTCACATTTCCTAGGGCTAGATTTAAAGCCCACTGATTTCAGCTAATTGTTTTAGTCACTGAAGAAGGAAATCAACCAATATAAATGGCAAACGCATATTTTACTAAATACTACTTTTTTTTCAAGATTATATAACCAGAATTTTGATGTTTGTGCAACACTATTCTTTATAAAATATTATACTGAAAATAAAACTTGTATTAAAGATGCTGATCAGCTAAGGTATCTATACACTTTGCACAAAGTCTACACATATACTACTAATAAATTACAAAGCTGAGTATTAAACAGTTTCTTCTTTGATGCTGCTACAAATTTCTGCTTTCAAAAAATAAATGTTAGTTAAAAAAAATAAAATAAATTAATAGTATGGATCCTATAAATACAACTACACAGTATTTATGTAAGGGACAACTAACATACCAGATTCCTGCATCAGCAGAGCTGAGTTGAATAGTGCCAGTTTATGCATCGGGTTCAGTTCTAGTGCACGGTTGAAATTCTTCAGGGCTTCTGTTGGATCTTTCAGTTCAATGTAAACGATTGCCAAGTTGTACCACAGGTCTGCATTGGTTCTGTCTAGTTCTAGAGCTCTAAGATAAGCTTCCTTAGCTTTCAAAGGTTTGTTCATTTTTAAAAGTAATTCTCCCCTGTTGAAGAATCAGATTTAACCTTCAACTTCTATTCATACTAATACAAAAATAATTGACAGGTTCTTTTACAAGTTTGCCCTCCTGTAGAGAGATGTGAGATAACAGTGGTTTTTTGTGTGTGTTTCTTTCTTTGCTTTAAACACAAAACAATACAGGACCTTCTTTACATACCATTCCCAAAGCTTTCAGATCTCAAAAGTCTGCATATGACAAATTCATATGGAGGACAAAAAAACAAAAAAGAAATTATCGAGGGTTCCCAATATTTGCTCTTTAATTACACTACAATAGCTATAGTTTAAACATCTTTGCACCTCCCTAACTCGCAGTGGGAATCACAACTGACGAAACAATAAACAGAAGTCTCAATACCCACAACCATGTTATCTCTATCTACGTAGCTGTTTATGTGCTTTTTAGTTCAGTCTTGCATTTTCTGGACCACCTTTAACAAAGAAGGATGAAGACAGCCCCATGATCCAGACTAATCAAAAGTTTTTTTACTTAAAAAGTAAATCAGGATATTAGAAATCTGAGTTTTAGATTCATAAAGAAATCTAATGGAAGCACTCTGCAATATAATGTTGGAATCCACAACATATTTGGAAACACATAATTTGAAGCAAGGACAGGGTTTGTAATGAATAATTTATTATTGCCCCAGATATTTATCTTCTCATTTGGAAATGAATGAATTCCAGCAGCTAATTCAACTGTATGAAGTAAACACTGTTCATAGCACTGCAAATACATAAATGTTTACTAAAATGTATTTATCTCTAAAATTGGAAGATACCTGCTGATGTAAGCCTGCTTGAAATCTGGTCTCATACTAATTGCTTGTCGATATAATTGATCCGCTTCTTCAAGGCGAGATTCATTTGCTCGAATTAAGTTTGCAAGATTTATATAAACATTGAGATGGTTAGGAGCAACTCTTGCTGCATACTTTTTACCTGGAATAATCTGTCAAAAAGGACATATGTACCACACACAGATGAGTAAGACTATGAAAGACAATCAATACAGATCTCTTCACTCTACCACTCTGTTTTAGGGTATTACTGGACATTAGTGTGTAGGCTCTTAATGATTACAAGTAGAAATTCTTCTTTTCCAGAAAATCATACCACATTATAACCAGAATACTTTTTATTCCTTAATTCTACAAAAACATAGATGACTTCTACATCACAGAAGAATCTATCAGTAAATTAAGCTCTGCTACTCAATTGGGATCATGCAGATAGACATTAAAAAACCCCCAGACCTTGCAAAATTTTTCCTATTCAGAGAGTATTTCCTAAAACCTAAACTGGTATTCTATCAGACATTTTCATTCCCTTTTTTAATGCTGCAGACTAAGGTAAGTGTAAATAAGATTTTAGCAGCCACTGATATAGCAGATGAAAAGTAGTCATGAAAAATGAAAATGCTGTGACATTGGAGCTGTTGTACTGTTTAGACTTCATCTATCGAGAATCTTCATACTGTTTCACAATATAAACATTTTAATATCATACTTGTACTCAAGGAACTGCTGATTTTTGCTATCAGTTTCATTTTAGACACAGCTTTTGCTACCTTCCTACGTTCTCAAAAATACTTCTCTTTCTCCTAAAGAGATAGAAAAAGTAGGTTTTGCTAGGCAAAAATCCAACCTAGCAAATGGTAAAGGTAACGAAGGACATGTCTTTAAAAGCATGTTAAGGCAAAAATTTTTTGTTGCTGCTGTGGCTACTTTATCCTGCTTTGAAGACTCCTTTAAGCCTTCTCTTGGGGACTCAGAAACTCAGTCATCATCAGTGTATTAGATGTATTAGAAAATAAACCCACTGTGATTAGAAACTGTAGATATACGTTTTTAACTGCTGCTTTCCTTATTAGCCTTGTTTTCAGAAAAAAAAAAACAAACCCAAACACTAAGACACTACAAAAAGTAACCTGAAATAGTTTTAATAAAGAATTTCCAAGCTAGCACTTTTTTAACAGCCACGATTGTATACAGCCTACTCTTTTAATAAATGTGTTAAAAAAAAAACAAAACAACAAAACCAACCCTAATAACTTTCAAGTATACAGCAAACACAGTCAAGAAATACAAAACACAGAGTCAGGAAAAATACAAAAAAAAGCCTGTCATTAATATAGGTCTGAAAGATTTCTCTCCTGTGATGGTAGATAAAATAAAGTCATGAATTACCTGGGGCATCAGCGATTTAGCAATCATATATGATTCTTCAGCTTCTTTTGTTTTGTTTAAGTTTTTGTAAGTTCTTCCTACATTCATGTGGGCACCAATATCATCTTAATAAAGAAAATGAAATTTCAAATACTTCCATGCACTGAGTATCATAAATACCTGCACTATCAGAGAAGTGTGACGTATATGTACTGCATAAAGAACAACAAAAAAACCACAGCAGTTCTATACTATTTTTCATCATGAAAGCTAATAATTTAACCACAAGTCAAAGGATGATTATAAATTTACTTGGGTAATGGCAAAAGGTTTGAGGTCATACTTCCATGTATATATCTATTTTTAATCTCTTGGAATAGTAGTGGCATATAACTTGAAGGTTATTTATTAAGCTTCTAAAAGGAGAAAAAAAAAAAAAAGTAGTTGTCTACTACTACCTAGAACATCATTTGCAACACTATGGAACATAGGGAAATATGCTCTATGATACTAACTAGAATTTAATTTTTTTTTATATGCCTCCTTAGTTATAAATAAGAAAAATAAATAATAATTACATTCCATAATAAATAACAGTTTGAAGTTAATTCGGAAAGAATGTAATCCAAATAATAGTTATAAGTGAAAGTCTTTGCATCTTTCTATAGATAGAAATGTTTCTGGAGGATATTTTTCTAGTTTATTTCCAAAAACTATGGATCAAGTAATTTAGTGTATGACAGTTTCTGATGCTCAGCTGGAGAAAAAACAGGTCACTGAGATTTTAAGTAAGATAAGCATACTGACATACTAGAAGTGTGAAGATGCCATTCAATGGCAACTACTCAAAGGTTTTACCTGGCTGCACTTGTGTGGCTTTTATGAAGAACTGCAGAGCTCTTTCAAAATTCTTTTCGTTTTCTAATGCATGTCCAACATTGTTCCACAGTTTTGCGTTGTTCTTATTTACCTAAAGCCAGCAAAAAGAGACACCAATGCATAAGGTTATTAAGCTAAAATCACGTAACAACTGGTTTTATTTTAACTATGTCTTAACGATGTAAAAATGCACAGCAAGTAACAGATTTAATCAGGCTGCTGTAGGTAAAGAATAACAAAACACTGCATACAGAATGATGACATTGAACTTGTTCAAAATCCATTTATTTTAGTTATTTGCCCCTAGAAACAGCAAATGTTTTAAAATACATTATAGTTGTTACGGGATGTTGTACAAACTATCATATAATTTGCCATATGGGCATTGAAGAAATTATTCTATGCATCAGAATTCTTGATTATTTTTGTACTGAACGATACTGTGCTTTCATCCAGATAAGAATGCATTCAACTGATTTAACACAAGACAAAATTATCACCCATTTCTTGCACATGAATTCCCATGTGTGCATCACAATACTTTTAAAGCATTCATTCCCCAAAGCACCTAATTAGATGTTAATACTGTCAATGTGGAAATAAAAGTGGCAAAAGAAACATAATTTCCTCTCCATTTTTATCATGCTCTACTGCAGCTCTTTGAGGAGACCTGCAACACAAACTTTCCATTATCATTTTCAAATAGGATACAATACCTTTAAAGCTGACATAAACAATGTGTACTCTGACTCCCAGTCCCAGTTTCTGTGCAGTGTTTTTAAGGCATGGGTGAATAGTACCGCAGCCAAACAAACCCACGACATTTTTCTGAGCATACTATTAAATAAAACAAGCAAAGAGATTTGTTATAATCACACACACAATTCTAGTTTATTCTTGTAGAACTATCTCATATCCTAGGAGGCAAATAAATTGAGGACCATAATTATGAATAGTATGTTCCAAAGTATTTGCCTCATAAATGGTGTGCTCCAAAAAGAAAAAATGACCAATTTAATTTTTTAGCTAGCTCTATGTAATTCATTTAATAACAACAAATGTAATCCACATAAAGTAAGGAAAAACTATACAGAAATTATACTTCTGTTAGAGCTTATCTGTAATTTAAGGCAACAAACATGATTGTGATGTCTGTGAGGTTATTTAAAACAAGTACAAATTGTTAAACAAATGAAAAAAACCCAACTATCATCCCATCCCTTAGTTCAATATCAGACAATTCCACACAGATTCTTTACTGTACACATCACCAATCTTTCCCACACTCAAGAACACATCTTAGCAGAGCAGCCTGCTGTAGAGACTACCCATCTTTCATAAACAAAATCCTAGTGCTACTGTAATATCTAAATACAAGGAAGGTTGAGGGTCTTTTTAGCAACTTTATTTTTAAAGCTGTAAATTGGGACAGTAGTTGCTCTCTGCGACAAGCTTGTTAGGAACGATCTTCTAGATTTCATGCAGTTTATTTTCTGAAATTTAAACATGACTGACTTTAGTCACATCAGATATAAAACATTTTAACATACTGGTCATTTGGTCTCTGAATTCTAATTTAACTATGGAAAAACATGCTAAACACTCAGCAGTCTTTCTGCAATTATTAATATTTTTCATTTTCAAATATCTCATTTTTGATCAGGCATATGGCTGCTCACAATTGCCAGCTACTACTTATACTTGACATATGCAATAGCTGTTCGCACCACTATGTACTTCACAGGGGTTTGCTAAACTGAAAGGTATTTTTTCCCCCTCCATTTGTAAGATACACAAGATGTTTTGCAGGCATAAGACTACTGTGTTTGGTATTAAAAAATACTAAAAAAAAGAGCAAAATTAGAACAACAGAATTAAGAGAGAAATTCTAAAACATTGCCCAAGTGACCAGAGAGAACTGGCATATACTGGCTATACTGGCAGTTTTTAAAAAAGAAATGTCATTTTTTAAGAAAAGGTAGAAAGGAGGGCTCTGGGAACTACTGGCCTGTCAGCCTCACTTCTGTGCCTGGGAAGATCATTGAATTGATCCTCCAAGAAGCTTTGCTAAGGCACATGGAGAACAGATCGATCATAGAATGATAGAATTCTAGGGGTTGGAAGGGACATCTGGAGATCATCAAGTCCAACCCCCTTGCCAATGCAGGAACACCCAGGGCATGCCACAGAAGAACAGATCCAGTCAGGTCTTGAAAATCTCTAGAGGAGACTCCACAACCTCTCTGGACAGCCTGTTCCAGTGTTCTGTCACTCTCACATTAAAGAGGTTTTTCCTCATGTTGAGGTGGAACTTCCTATGTATGCATTTGAGATAGCGAGCATGGTTTCAGAAAGTGCAAGTCCTTCTGTGATGGAGTAACTACATCAGCATACAAAAGAAGAGCTCTGGATGTTGTCCACCTGGACTTTTGTAAGGCTTTTGACTCAGTCCCCCACAACATCCTTCTCTCTAAATTGGAGAGACATGGATTGGATGGGTGGACTGCTCAGTGGATTAAAAGTTGGTTGGATTGTCGCATCCAGAGCGTTGTGGTCAATGGCTCAATTTCCAAATAGAGATTGGTGACAGGTGCTGTGCCTTGGGAGTTTGTACTGGGACCACTGCTGTTTAGTATCTTCATAAAAATCCCACACAGACAGTGGGATCAACTGCACCCTCAGCAAGTTTGCAAACAACACCAATCTGAGTAGTGCAACTGAACAGACCACGGGGATGGGATGACATCCAGAGGGACCTGGACAAGTTTGAGAAGTGGGCCTGTGAGAACCTCACGATGTTGAACAAGTCCAAGAGCAAGGTCACACACACGGGCTGGGGCAATCCTCAGTATCAGTACAGGCTGTGAGATGATGGAATTGAAACCAGCCCTGCAGAGGAGGACTTGGGTGTACTGCTGGATGAAAAGCTGGACATAAGCTGGCAATGTGCACTTGAAGCCCATAAAGCCAACCATATCCTGGGCTGAACCAAAAGAAGCACGGTCAGCAGGTTGAAGGAGGTGATTCTGCCTCTCTATTCCCCTCTAATGAAACCTTACCTGGAGTACTGTATCTAGCTCTTAGGCTGCCAGTACAAGAAAGTTATTGACCTGTTAGAGAAAGACTAGAGGAGGGCCCTAAAAATGATCAGAGGGCTGGAACACCTCTTCTATGAGGGAAAGCTGAGAGGGTTGGGGTTGTTCATTGTGGAGAAGACTCTGGGAAGAACATACTGCAGCCTGTCAGTACTTAAAAGGGGCCTGTAAGAAAGATGGGGCAGTCTTTTGAACAGGGTCTCTTGCAACAGGACAAGGGGTAATGATTTTATACTCAAAGAGAGCAGAGCAGATTTAGACCAGATATAACAAAGAAATCTTTTACAGTGAGGGATGGTGAAACACTGGAACATGTTGGCTAGAAAGGTGGTAGAAGCCCCCTCCCTGGAAACACCCAATGTCAGGCCGGACAGGGCTCTGAGAAACCTGATCTAGTAGAACACAGTCTCTTCCAACCCAAACCACTCTATGATACTATACAGTAATCTATATGCCCATTTGCCTTATGAGGAATGTTTTTATTCCCGCGTATTTGTTAAAGCAAGAAGTCTTCTCTCTCATAAGACTTTTTATTAAAGAGTGCCGATTCCCAGTATTTTTGTAGTAAATGGCACTGCTGCCTAATTTTTCTCCCAAGCCACGCTCTCCTCATTCCTTGCTTTCTTTCATTTTGTTTTTATTTTTACTGTCTCATAGTGAGTTTTTTGATAGTATTTCCTCTCTGCTCCAAAAAGGTATCACTAATTTCTCATTATCCAGTGCTGCCAGCTTGGCAGCACCAATTAGCATAAATTATATTGCATGGCCTGACCTCTAATGATAGCAGACAACATAGACTGGAAATTGCTGCCTTTCTGTTTGTCTGAACTAGCGTTAGGACTCCATTGGGGTACCAAGCCTAAAGCATCCAGGTAAGAGCAAATCATGTGCAGAAGATAGCAGAAAAAACAAAGGGACATATAAAACAGGCTTTTAGAGAAGAATTTCCCAAGGAGAAATCGTTATCCAAAAAATACTTTAGTTTAACAAATACTAAATGGCTGTGATATACTTTCCAAGTATGGCATGTCTGAAAATTTGATCAGTAAAAGACATTAAAATATGATGTGGACTGACACACATATACAAATTTCAGTTGGTAATTGCCTTTGAATAAAGTACAAATCAAATCTGATGAAGAAAACACTTTTTTACCTAGGATTTAAACAAAAATATCTGTGTTTCTTTACAGAACAAAGATGAGTTATACTAGAAGGCTCATAAATAAAACCCATCTTGCAGCCATATGTAATATAAGCTTCTTTTTTTATATATATATTTATGCATGCTTATATATATAAAAAATATGTATGTGTGTGTAGATATATTTTAAATAAACATCACAATACTCTCAGGATAATCCACAAGTGTCTCCACAAGAATTTCCTTCTTCTCATTTGTTCACATGACTGCCAAATGGTTCTTGGTCATTACTCTGCTGTTCATCAAGAACTTGAAACAGAGTAAGAGCTATAATATAATAAATTCATATTGGTGAAAGCTCTACTGGGAAAGCTTGCAGTTATAAATATGATGATGTTCTATGAAATTAAGAGAGGTGGGAGAAACCAGTCATAGGTAACACTACCTTACCTTTTATTTGATAATTTCTTCCATCCATGAGCTACTAAAATGCAGAATCCCATGCTAGGAACATACAACACTCGTTCTGCTACTACAAATCCAACAGGAAAAAAGAGGTTTGATGCAGGAATGAATGGTAGCACTATTAAGCAGAGTGCCTAGAAAAGAAACGTAAATGAATTAATAATCAATATTAGGCAGTGACAAACTGTACCCAGAAAGAAATTACAAAAAAAAAAATCCCAGAAAAACAGACATACGTAGTAGAGCTAAGACACTTTTCCCTTACTGAAAGGCCTATAAGTGTATTTGCTTTTTGATACTACAGAAAAGAGCAGTTGTATTACAAAACATTAGGATCAAAGAATCAAATTCAAAGCAATGTTTTAATAAGAATTCCACATACAAAACCATGACAGTCTGAGAACCTTGGACATTATCTTTTATAACAGTTAAAAGTTTGTACCATCTCAAATGATGCATAAAGCAGCTATTTTTACAATATAACAGACTTCATTTTTTAGTTTTTGTAAAAAATGTGAAGAAATAACAAAAAGTGTAATTAGCCACTAAATAAACATCACTATTTATAGTGCAATAAAGGCACCCTGAAATATGTAAAATGAACTTCAGAGCTATGTAATTGCAGCTCTTAGGTTGGTGACACATCTTAACAAAAGGTGTGTTTATTAAAAGACAAAGAAATCTATCTGCTGCAAAAGAAGTGGACATGAACATTTTCTTGATTTCCTGAGTGCCTGTGAAATAGCAGCTTTACAATCTCTGGTACCAGAAAAGATGTAAATAATTACTTCTAAATATCTGTTCTTAGAGCTATGAAAAAGAAAACCCCTACAAAAATGGAATATTTCTTTGAAGAAAGAAAGAGGAATCTTCAATTTCAATACAACTGGCTGTCATCTGTCAAGATTTAGGCATAACTTTAGCTACCTTTCCACACTAAAATAGTTAACACATCTAGTTTGAATGTCAGTCTAGGATATCATATATAAAAATGCAACTCTGATTTTAAACTTCTAGTAAGGTTTCAAGAGGTTAAGGATATGCACATGGATCACTAAATGGCTCAGCTGATCCACAGCAATTCATTAAGCTAAATGAAAATAAATACATAATTGAGCCTTGAAGAAATCATAAGGACAAAATAGAGAATATGTTGATTACTTGTGTACAAGATTTAATTAAATGCCTTTTCGCATTCCTCTCCCTTTCTCCTTTACATTTATGTAGTATGTGTTCCTTATAGAGCACCTACCAACCTGTAAAAGCCTCAACGCAGAATTCTATTATAGATTTTCGTAAACCACTTTGAAATGCAGGATTCATCATGTTATCCCCAAGCCAGTTTGTATGAGTTTTTAACTTAGTTATACCGAATGTCTTCGCTTTTGGGGATGGATTATGGGAAGCGAGGGTATCAATTCTGTATTTCATTCTGTTACGAGCAGCCAAACGCATTTATAAGTACGAAAGTAAAACCAAAATTATATCCAAAGTGTTCTTTAGCAAACAATGTGCTGTTTTGGAATGGTTTTACTGCAATATCAATAAACTCTAGTTAGCTTTATAACGTGTGCAAGGCTTGTACGTAAGTAAATTTTTTTATGAAATCTTACCATAAACCGACTTGAGGAAGTCACCTCTCAAGATTAAAAAAAAAAATTACATATAATTGCTGAAAAAAAGGTACTTAGTTTTGTTTTGTTTTTTTAACATAGGAAGGACATTGGTCCCACAGTCCCATGAAGTCAACGTATTTTTAGTCAAAGTGTCCAATCTTCAGTAAGCATTTATCATCTAGGCATGTAAAAAAGGTTTTTGTATGCTCTGCTTTGTGCGATTCATCTGACATCAGATGTTACACAATATTTTACTGAACTTCCCTTTAGATCACCGTCATTCAAATATAATTTCTTGGGCAAGAGACTCAAAACCCTAGTGCAGATAAAAATGCATTCTCTTCTATTCATTTATTCTTTCTTTTTATCATACTCTTTCAGCAGATGCAAAGGCTTCATTCAAAAAATACCTGGTCAAGGTAACTAAAAAAAAAAACTAAACCAAACAACATCATTAACAGAGAAACCATTAGGGTACACTGTAAGAAAAAAAAGCGTGTGAGAAAAATCTAAAATATGACCATAAGCTATGGAAAGTATCTGGTCTACTAAGTAACCAGTCAAAAGTTCAGAAGGAAATATTTCCAAGCCTGTGATAAGTGTAAGCATAGGGAGCAGAGAAATAAATATTTGTTAAATTTAGAAGCACTGGTGTCTTGGTATGACAAGTATCCAAGTCTTCTTGGAATAGGTTATTTTTTGCCCACTCCAAGAAGCCTAAGGATACCCGTCTGTTCCTGACATTTGCAGAGTAACAAACCACCAAATTTTGTGTCTGAGTAGCATGGAGTTCTTCTGTCTTATATGAAGGGCGATAACAAAACACTATTATTTGAGACAATTAGCAAGTATCAAAAGATACTAAAACCTCTTCTTAAATTTTGCCAGCCTACAGAGGAATGGCTATACCCAAGAAAACACATGAACAAACAGGGGTCATGATCTCAGCCTGATTCTGGAACTGACTGAAAAGCCACCAAAAATTGTTCTAGGTCAGTACTATCCTTAGTACTCAACAGCTTCAATATGTATTGCATAACCTATTTATAAAGTTCACTTAAGACTGACAGTCAAGTTATCTGACTGTTCACAGAGAGAAAATAAAGAGAAAATACAGGAAAATTTAAATGCTCATATGTTGTTTCCCAGGCATGTCCTGTACTAAGATAAGAATAATTGATTACTTCAAGCACCAAAATGACATCAGCCTGCCAAAGCATATGTTCCAACTGATAATATATATTCCCATTTTCTGTTAGTTTAATATTGTCAGAGAAAAACAAACAACAATTTACCTGTTTTGTTCAAAACAATGATTTTAGAACCTATGGGAAAAATTAAAATACAGCAAAATGAAACACAATATCCCCACTAGCCAGTTACTTTTTCTGGGAGATGACTAGTATCAAACAGATGAAAATTGACTGAAAATGCGTCTTTCAAATTTTGCATCTCCCAGTAATGAGTACATTCTGGGAGCGTACTTTAGGAGAACTGTTGAATGTCTGCTTGCATTTGAGGAAGCAATAGAAGCAATCACTTCTTCTGTCTTATCCCTCAAGCAATACAGCTCCAAATCCATATCCACATCAGTCAATACAGAAAGATATGTTGACATATTTGCGACTTCCCTTCTCTTCTGCATTTTGGATCTCTTTCATTTGCCCTTTTTTTTTTTATTCCAAATAAACATCTTTATTTCTGCAGCAGGTCTTAGGCTGTACCTTTTCTGATCTCATAAACGAAAGTACCTTTAGACTTTTCTCTTATATCAAGCTTTGGCGTGACACCTCAGGTTCTCAGTGAGCTAGTGGAAGATCCTATACACACTAGATTTGTAATTACAGAAGCTCTTTACAAAGTCTTTTATTACTCCTGTAGAGTGACGCTCATTATGAGTATGAAATATCAAAACAGTGCAGCCAATTAGGAAAACAATTGTGATGAAGTCTCCATTATACTAATACCATGTAGCATCCATATTATCAGCACACAGAATCATACCTGCCAGGGTAGCACTTTATTTTGACCAGCACAAATTTAGACTGTTTTGGTAGATCCGTGAACCAAGTATCGAAGAAAGATTTTAAAGCTAGTAATTCATCATACTTATCTGTGTAAATTCTTATCAGTAAAGATTCACTTTCTTCACTTTAAAGATGTCATTATAATTTCTCCAGTAAGTCAGACTGAGAAGGTATCACAAAGAAACTGTTCTTGGCAGACTACCCAGTCTACATCAGGGCATTAATGGCTTACTGAAATGCAGAAATAGGCTTTGGCCTACACCGTTGTTGCATGTTGTATTACATTATTATTTTTTAATATAAAATATTGCATTCTCATTTATTAATTAGCTTCCAGGCACTTAGATATTATGTCTGAAAAAAAGTCATCATGGTACTGAAAGTTATATACACAACATAGGTATATATTAAAGGAAAACAACTTTCATTAAACAAGGATTATACTGTATTAAGCAACACTGAGACTCACACACTGCAGTGAATGACTTCAGAAGACCCTGCCTATAAAACACACTTGGAATAATAAAAGCATGTATACAAAAAATACCCTCAAACAAAAACTAACTGACATAAAAACATATGATGTCAATTCCACTAACCCTTTTGTCTTCTGAGCTCTACTGGGTAGGGAGTAAACACAAATGTATAGAAATAAAGAGCCTTTAAGTTCAAGAGCTGTCCTATTAAACAAGTGAACCACTCCACACACACACTTGTATTGCTCTCAGTGAACTGGAGAAAAATTGTAGTTTAATCTTCCTTTTTACATAAACTGAAACTCCTTTACATTTTTTAAGTGCTGCAAAACTATAACTTTTTTTTTTTTTTTTTTTCCTGGGTATGTCACCTTGCACACTTTTATCAATAAGCTAAGTTTCTTTGTTACATACAGTTTTCAAATTCACGACAGGCTTCATCAGCAATACTACGGATCATTTTCACATACTTTCTAGTGAAACAAGTTTCCTCCCTCCAGTGACAACACAAGAAAAAACATAAAAACATATGAGTCAGAACTATAATGACAGGTCTCTTTGAAGTGAATCAGTATGTCAGCTGATTATCAAATAAATTCTTAGTCTTAACTTGTAAATATTCCCACCCATCTGTTTGTTGACTGTTACATATTTTAAAAAATACATTATTTCTGACGCAGATCAAGATCTATGCATACCAGTTTGCTGTACACATAACTGCATCACTGATTTAATACAAAATATGGTATCAGGTAATCATTAATCCTGTGAAAATCTGCAATGGAAACCATCAAAAAGATTACTGGGTTTGGTTGGAATAGAAACAGCTCATTTGCTCCCTTCCACTTCCTCTAAAATATTCCTTCCTGTTAATCCATTTCAGTTTTAAGGTCATATAATACTCAAAAAAAGGAGCTGATCTTACAGGTTGACAAAATTAGTTTTCCTTTAGAATATGGAAAAGACTACAGAAAAGTACCTTTGTTAAAAGAACAACAAAAGAGGAAAACTTGTATTCCTAAATGCCAAAATATGTCCTTTCTTTTACACTTATGAGAAAGAAAATCAAGTCATTGCTATATATGCAGCATAACTCCCGCCATTTAAGTAAGACAGTCAGTTAGCAGTATGGAAGCGCATTCTGATCCTTAAAATATATTTAAGTTCTACTGAACCCCCACATTTGCTAGTTTAGTTCTGAATAACTAATTGAGGCTGCAATACAATTTACAAATACATAACAAGGGGCATTCTCATCTTGTCTATTTTTCTCTGTATCTCCAGGTCACAGCAGATTAGACACATGATCAAACAATCCAAGCCAATTAACACTCTTCAAAAAAAAGGGCAAAACCAATGCATCATTCATACCATCAATACAGTCTTGGAGGAATCCCCAGGGTATCGGAGACTGAAGACAATCAAAGATCCCAGAAAGCAGAAGAAGGTCAGCGTGGCAACATTTCTAACATCTAACAAAGACTCCACAAGAGGAATAGTTCCCATTGTCCAGTCACAGCATAGTTCTGAGGGGTTGAGAAGAAGCCAAGCATTTACAGGGAGGAGGTAGTTGAAAGTCAGCTGTCTTGCTGGGGATGGACTAACAGCAGCTGGGTTATCAAACCTAAAGCAGAAAAAGGAGCTCTTAATGAAAAAAGATATGGTCTTTATCCACTTTGTGCTTAGCAAATGGCAAACTTTAGATTCATAGCTTAGAACCAATTACAGACATATATGATATTCTAATCTGCCTACATTTATCAGGTATGTAACTTCAGAATCATGTACAATAATTCATCTTAGCATGGGACAGAGCCTCCTCCAAGTTTAAGAAAATGGTTTGGGATATAACCAACATCAAACACATAAGCAATAAAAAGTACTTTTACAGTATAACATTTAAATTCTGAATTACTAAGACAAACTAAGAACCCTAATTTTTTTAAAAAATAATGCTTGCTTCGACATGTCAATATTTTGGACATTTTTGTCAACAAGTACTGAAATATACCATTTATCACTTTCATAAAAAATGCAATATTGTGCAGTCATTGCTTACCAATATTACAAATAAGTTAATAAAGCTTCAGTAGATCCATTTTTCATTCAGACCTTAAGAGGTCACATCCTACTTAATGTAAGTTTATTCTTTACTATTACCTTGTAAAAACTGGAAGTTGAGACTGAATAACCTGGACTCTGACAACCACAAGCAGAAGTGTACTGAACATTAGGACTATGAGCTTCAACAGTGTTTGGAGCATAGAGAAAGGAATACTGCCCTTCCCCTGAAGAATCTGTACAGCTGTGTCAAACAACACTGGCAATGTGTACTGCAAAGGAAAAAGTGTTTGTAATCAGACAATGTACTCATTAATCCCTTAGATAAATAAGTACCTAATGTTTTGGCTTTTTTCTTGGTTTTCTCTAAACACTTGCTCCAAATAGTTACTTAGCTCAGCTTCTTAGAGCTTTCATGACAAGACACCAAAACAAGTCCACCATTCTAATAAAATCCCCTCTATTCGAGTATTCTTGCTAACACTACCATTGTTGAACTTGTATGCCTTTACTTCTGTGTTTTTCAGACAAATTAAAAAAATTGTACTATCTTCAGAGACTTCAAAAAACCATGTATGATAATAAAAAAATTTGAAGAAGCCACTATTTTTAGAAATTCAGACCCTCTGAAAACTTGTCTTATAAACAAAATTCCTTAAGAATGTTAGAAATACCATTCACTTTCTGATTTGCCCTGGATTTCTATTTTAGGCCTCTGCTGCAGTAACCCATCTCTTCATGCCTTACGAACATTGCGATATTGCAGTTCCCCATTACATACCCAAATTTCTTCCTCTGTACCTCTTTCCCTGTTCCTTAATGGGTTGTGCTAGGGATGATTTATTTGTTCACATATAGTGGTTGGCCAAACTACAAATATCAATAGGTTTTGAGAACTGGTCAAACTCTTAGTTCATGCTACACCTGTGCTCTGAGAAGCAGTCTCAGTTTGGATATTCTCTTCTACTCTGTTGACTTATACAAACTTGCGAAACTTTCATGAAGTTGAGGATCTGATCAACAGTTATTAAAAGAAAGGGAGAGTGGATTAAAAATAGGGTCACATACTAGTGAATTCATTAGAAATTATTTGAAGATTATATGTTTATTCACTAGAGTTGCAACAGCAATAGCTACAAACACATGTATTCCTGTAAACACAAAAATATGCGATTTTAGTATTCTGGCCTTGAATATGTAACCCCAAGAAAATCTTTCAGCTTTTATTGGGTCGGTTTTTGCAAAATTTTCCTTCAAGTAATTAGGAACAGTAAGCTTGAAAATTTTCTTAGAATATGCAATCACATGTTTTTAAATTGCATATGGTTTTACTATTAAGAAGCCAAGAATTATTTCCTTGCAGGAACATCTTGTTTCTAAACAAAAGTTACTATTAAGCACTGATTAAGTCCTTAAATTGAGATGAAACCTATCACATTAGAAATTAAATTTAACGGCATTCCCAGAACAACAAATTTCATAAAAATATTACTGATTCAAGTAAGATTACTCCAGAAGGTCTGGTATTCATAAGAATGTGATAAAATGCACTTGTTTATAATATGTTATCTCTATTGTAGAAATTAAATCCAAATAAGCCCCTATCTTTATGTAACTCAAACTTTATTCAAGACTGTTACATACTAATCTTTTCAGACTTCAGTCAACCAAACGCTTAGGTTTCCGTTATGAAATGTCAATTCTTTACCAAGTATATTTGGTAACATTTCTGTGTGGCATGCAAAGTACAATCTGGAAATCATTAGATTCCCTCATTATGAACCAGGTATGCTAAACATTAGTGGAGTCAAAAAAAAAAATCTGGAAAATGTTGTCTAACAGGACTACAGTTAGCTTGAACTGACAAAAATCAGTGCTGAAATATGACACTTTGAAGTACTTAATGCCTCATTACAAAATACCTAAGAGATCCAACTTATTTTTCAACAACTTACCCCTTGAGCAATAAATACTTCATACACACAACATATCCCCACCACTGTTATTCCTTGTTCTTTACACAGTGTTGCAACAGCAACTAGAAACACAGTCACTGCAATTGGAGTCCACACTACAAATAAAGAAGACAATATTGAAAATGTGCCATCTTACAACAAAAATATACATTTAATAAAGTACATTAACCTAAAAAGTGCTCTTCATATTTAATATGCTATGTTCTGTAAAGTTATTTATTGTGTCATTTGTTATTACAGGGAGAAGTACCAGTTTTACTCTACAGGAAAAAAAAGAAAGAAATATACGTGCACATCTTAATACCCCTCCTGTAAACTGAAAAGAAATGAAAGGCGGAAGACTAATTTATGATAGGAAAACAAAAAAACCCACAATCTTCCCTAAGTCACCAGAACACTTTTTCACATGTAATGTTTTACAGAGTCATGAATTTTCACACGGTCATTTTGACTTTGGAAAATGCAAGCCTCCTAGAACTCCAATGAAATTTTGCAGCTTACTTGTGACCATCAGAGGCATCTCAGTATACTTCCACTTACTTGTGTTAATAGAAGTCAGTGCAAGAGTCCCCTACTCTAGGTGTTACAAAAAAAAAAAAAAAAATCGAAAAGTGCTTATTTCTTGAATTACAAACAAAACAAAACAAAATCTTATATATGGGTATCTTGGGGCTGAAGTTTTTTTTCCTATACTTTCTTAATAACCAGTTCTCTTGGTTTCAGCTGGGATAGAGTTAATTTTCTTCCTAGTAGCTGGTACAGTGCTGCGTTTTGAATTTAGGATGAGAATAACGTTGATAACAACTGATGTTTTTAGCTGTTGCTAAGTAGTGTTTATACTAAGTCAAGGACTTTTCAGCCTCCCATGTTCCTCCAGCAAGAAGGCCAGAGAGGCACAAGAAGTCATGAGGGGACACAGGCAGGACAGCTGACCCAAACTGTTGAAAAGGATTTTTCCATATACGATATCATGCTCAGTTTATAATAGGGGGAGAAAGCTGGCCATGGGGTAGGAAGTGGTCAGGAACTGGCTGGGCATCCATCAATGAGTGCTGAGCAAGTGTACTATTCATCACTTGCTTTGTCAACTGTAATTATTTTATTATTATCCATCATTATTATTATTTTCTTCCTTTTTATCTCAACCCAGGAGTTTTACTTTTTTTAGTTTTTCCAATTCTCTCTCCCATCCCACTGAGGGTGGGGGGAATGAGCAAGCAGTTGTATGATGCTTAATTGCAAGCTGGGGTTAAGCTATTACTAATACACCCATATTACCATTGAAAGAACTCTATTATCAGTGATGCAGATCTGTATATATTTGTCAATTACTTACCTATGGTATTATCTGGCCCTTTAGATTTTGTATATGACAAAAAAGCAGCCAGAAAAAAGATAGATGATAATAGTTCTGCTCTGCCCACAACTCCGGTTACCTGAAAAAAAATTAAATAAATTATTCTTCTAGCAACTATTCTAGTACGAGAATGGTGCATGACAGATATATTATCAGGGTATCCATAAGTAAGATATGTAAGAGTATGGCTGCTTTCAGTTCAATCAGTACTGAATTCAAGAACAGGATGATACAGGTGGCTAGTGCCACCTGTGGCTGATGTACCCCTAAGTATCATGATTAACAAGACAACTGAGAAACAATGTACTTTCTTTTATCTTTAGTAACATAAGCATTTAAGGCAGAATTTGGGTATAACTGCTTTCTCCGTAATACTTGGAAGAAACTAGTTTTAATCAATAGGAGATTTCAATGAAGCCTGACCAGGACTGTTGTACACATACATCCTGCAGACATTGGCATACAGACTCTGATTGCTACATTAGTTCATACCTTTACAGACTGAACTTATCAGAAAAAAGCATTCCCTTGACTGGTGCTATAGCAGCTCTTAGGCGAGCAGCCAAGAGTTACAAAGAAATTGATGGCAAGCTCTGTGCACTGGAGTTAAAGAATGACTCAGGCTTTACTGCAGGCCTAGATATTTTCTGAATGATAATTTTGTTGGTAACAAAATTGCAGGTAATGGTCCTTTGGTAATGAGACAGTGAAGAATGATTTTTTAATTTTTTTTTTTTTTTTTAATGTGGAGAAGTGCTAGAATTCATAGGGCAGAAGATTGTTTTAGAATCCCCGATTAAATACAGATTAATTTCTATTTCAGGAGCGGTCTTCAAAAAAACACTAAGATGCAACCAACAACCAGAGATAGAAGACTGGCCACTGTGTCAATGGTTACTGCAATAGCCACTGTGCTGACCACAGTACCATTTAATACTGCCTTTCTTCCTCACCTGTTCTCCTCTTTAATGCCTCTGATTGCATGTAAATTTTTGCAAGTAAGCTGACTGATAAAGGGCATGCTATTCTGAGGTAGTCAGAATATTTAGCTAAGGAAACCACATAGCTCACCACTTAATTAGGATGCTCTTGGAAACTATCAGACACCTGGACCCATCAGTTTTTACTGCTAGGGACATTCCTGGTCAAGCATGACTAACCCAGCACAGTGTAAAATGAGGAAGTAACTCAAGATCCAAGGCCACAGTGTAAAGAAAAGTATTCACTTTGCACTTCATATGCACTTCTGTGGAAGCAGCGTAAGTTTACCAAGGACTCACTGACTCATGCAAAGGCAAAGCATGTTTCAGAACTGATAGGCTATCAGAGTTTGTGTAAACATTTTGGATAGTATGCAGATGTTTGTTTCCAAAATGTCTTCAAGATGTTTCAAGGATTTCTGGTCTGGATCTCAAAATTATCCAGCATCAAGACAGAAATTAAAGAGAACATTGTCTGTAAATCAGTTGAAAAAGATCATTAGTAAAGCAAGTGTGCTGGTGTGACTCTACAGTCCCCTGCCAACAAAAGAGAGATTCTATTTCTGGATACAAAGGTGACTTATGAAAGTCCAGCATTCACCATCCTGCAGATGTAAAACCACATGCCTCTGGCCAGAAGAGTAACAAAGTTTCTAGAAAGACTGATCTGGAATTCTCAAGACAAGGCCAAATGAATCTGTGAAGCTGTTATTCAACCCATTTCCTCAAAAATTCTTCCTCAAAAAATTAGGTACGACCACTACAAGAGTTCAGCTTCTCTCTGAAGCAGAAAATTATTTTCTATTTATCCTTCTCTGCTAACATTTCCATAAAAAAAAATAAATCCATTTATCATAAGATAGGTAAATGTTTGAAATGTTCACATGCTACATCTGCTGCTTCAAATTCTTGTGAAGGGGAGTAATTAAATGAGAGACAATTTTGAAGGTATTCAAATAACATACATCTCAATTACAGAAGATATAAAAAGTACCATCAAATGACAGGAAAAAAAATGGGAAGGAGACCCGTTTTGAAGTTTTCACTGAAGTCTTATGAAGTTATTTGTCACTCAGGCCCCCAGTTCAGCTCATCTTTTCCTTGTACGGAAACTTCCAGTTCTTTTTCCTTTTACTTTTGTGCACAAATCTCACCTGCCACCTCTTAAGAATTACTTCTTGGTTGCACATTAGACAGAATTCTCAATGCAAACACAAAGAAAGCCCCTTAACTGATTCTTCAGGAGTACCTAAGTACAACAGCTGGGGAATTCAATTACAATTGCAGTTAAATCTCAGTCTAAGTGGTTTAAGTTCAGCACCAAGTTCTACCAATCAAATAGCCTTACAGTGCCCTCATGTGGATAATGTCAGGAATTACATGCTTATTATCAAATTACTTCATAACTGTGATCATAACTTTGAAATATATTGCCTTACATAATAACCTTTTATTACACAAAGTTTTGTAGTATTTGTATGATACATTTTGCTAACTCTATTCGATAGTACTAAAAGCAACTGTGTTACTCTTATATGGAATCTGACAGTTCAAGCAAGATAAAAAAAAATCCTATTTGGAAGGAATGTGATAAAACTACACAGGATGATCTAAGCCATGAACCACTAATGTAAGTCACTAGGAACTTGGTAATGCTTCTGCAAAGACGCTATCACATTAGCTACAAAGGCAAAACCAAATCTTGTTACAGATCTTCTGTAACAAGATGACCTGCCTAGTAGATGAGGGAAAGGCTGTGGATATTGTCTACATGGATTTCCATAAAGCCTCTGAAACAGCATTCTCATGAAAAAGCTGGCTGACTAAAGCCTGGGCAGACGTACACTCTGCTGAGTAAAACACTGGCTATATGGCCAGACCCAAAGAGTGGTGGTCTAAAGTGGAATTCCTCAGTGCTCAGTATTGGGACAACTTCTGTTTAACATCAGTGATGTTGATGATGAGATAAAGAGCACCCTCAATATGTTTGCAGAGAACACCAAGTTCGGCTGAAGTGTCAATACACTTGAGGGTAGGAAGGCTCATCAGTGGTAGCTGGGCAGGCTGGCTGGCCGGGCTGAGGCCAGTCATATAAGCTTCAACAAGGCCAAGTGCCAACTCCTACACTTGGGCTGCAACAACCCTGTGCAACAAAAAAGGCCTGGGAAAGAGTGGCTAGAAAGCTGCCTGGAAGAAAGGGACCTGGGGTTACTTATTGATAAGTGGCTGAATATGAGCCAGCAGCGTGACCAGGGAGGCCAAGAAGGCCAATGTTAACCTGGCTTCAATTAGAAATAGTGAGGCAAGCAAGATCAGGGAGAAGATTGTCTCTCTGTACTTGGCATTGGTGAGGCCACACCTTGAGTACCGTGTTCAGTTTTGGGCACCTCAATACAAGAAAGACATTGAGGTGCTGCAGCAGGTCCAGAGAAGAGCAACTAAGATGATGAAGGGCCTTAAGAACAACTTAGTCCATTAAGTCTGAAATGAGGCCGAGGGGACACCTTATCACTCTCTACAAATACCTGAAAGTAGGTAAGTAACAAGTGACAGAACAAGAGTGAATGTACTCAAGCTGTACCAGGGGAGGTCTAAACTGGACATGAGGAATTTTTTCACTGAAAGGGTTGGCAGTCATTGGAACATGGTCCCCAAGGATGTGGTTGAGTCATCATCCCTGGATGTGTTTAAAAGATGTACAAACATGGTCCTTGGGGATATGGCTTAGTGGTGGACTTGGTAAATGGTTGGACTGGATGATTATAAAGGCCTTTTCCAGTATAGATGATTCTATGAAAACCTTATCTTGCTAATATCAAAAGACATTGCACCTCCTAAAAACACATTAAAGAATAAAAATTGAAGTGGAATAACACCTCCAAAGCAGAAAAGTTTTAAACATTTTCTGTTTAAATATTTCTGTTTTAAACATTTCTGAAAACCAACTAATATAGTAAGAAAAAAGAGACTGAGAATGGAGTTCGCAGCATGTGTGAACTGGAATCCAGGAAAGCCAATCTAAGTGGTGAAGAAATAACAGCAGAGAATTCCACAGATCTGCTTTATCAGAGTTTCTGAAGGAAATGAATGGCTACCGCAAGACTCCATTTACTTCAAAACATTGCAAACCTGATGGACCAACAGCACATAACCAGACATCTGCTTTCCATAGCAGTTTAAAACAATCCTTCAGAATCAAAGGAAAGGTACATATAAGAGGTGAGACAGTATTTCCTCTTTCTTTTATTGGCTATGTTAAAAAATGGAAGGTCCAAACAAAATGGCCCTAAGCTAGATCTAGCACAGCAACAACAATCCTAGAAAAAGTCCTGCTGAGATTGACACAGTGACAGAAAAGAAAGTGGACAAAACAGAATTCTACTTAGTTAGAGGAGAGGGCTTAGCAATTCTGGAAATGAGTTAAGAGATGTTCATAGTATTTGCAAAATATAATACTGGGTGAATAATCACAGAACACAAATATCTATGTAAGATACAGTAGTCATCATCATAAAAGCAAGTGTTCATAGGAGAGGCCCAAGTTATTAAATAAATAAATTAATGTTTCTTTAATTATTTTTAGTAGCTGCAAGGAATTACAAACAACTCTTGAGCATGAAAATTTGTCACCTTCACCACTCATTGCAAAGGGCAGTGTAAAAAATCACACAGTTTTTAGTCTTAAAATATACAAAACCCATGAAATTTAAGGTTAATTAATACAGCTTGAACAAAGTAAGCACATAACAGCTATACCTACCGCTTCAGTATGTATTGGGTGTACTGCAAAGAGCAAGGATGCAACTATGCTGCTCCTGTTGTCCAGAAAAAGCTTACAGACCTTGAGGAAGACTACACACACCACCACGTGAAAAACCAGATTTAGAAAGTGGTAAGAAACTGCATTTAATTCGCTGAACAAGTAGTTTAAGCGAAACGTAAGGACTGTAAGGGGACGATAAGATTTATGACTCCTCTCCTAAAAGAAAATAAATAAATTAATCAACAATCATCAATGTACAAAGAGATCGTTACTACAAAGTATTTAAAAATGTATGCATACATGACTCCCCCCTCTATTCTCAGGCATCTACCTCCAAAACAGAGACCCAAAAATCAGTTAATGCTGAAAAAAAATTAATAAAAATTTAGTGAATTAGATGAAAACTCAATTTAAAATCAAAATGTTAAACAGAGAACTTAGTTCTATTTTTCCCACTTCCACATAATTTTAATGTATTATTCAGTATTTTGCTTACTCTGCCATTTCATGGTTTAGATTAGTATTTTAGAAAATAAAAATTTGGTGTGCTCAGCTACACCTATTAGCCATGCATTTTCAGTGCCTACCAGTCAATCTGTCTATGATGCTAGTTATCCCATTCATAAACCCTTTTAAAAACTGCACTTAACACCACCTTCCTGGGCCAATATGTAACTATCGACCCACAGCCTGTTGCTATTTTGCTGAATTGTAAAGCAAAGAAAAAAAAAAAAAATCTAAGAAACCTGGGAGGTGGGGTAGAGGGAAAGGGGGACACAAAGACAGGGAGTCAAACTGCACAGACAGACAGAAACCCAAGATAAGAAAAAAATATTTTTAAAGCCATGAATGATCAAATTAATCTTAGTTAAAATTAACCTGACTTTTAGTTGGTTTTAAGTGCAAAATGAAAACTGAATAAAATGAGATGGCCCATTTTTGGACTGACATCATGTTGGAAAATACTACTGGAAATTTTACTGGAAGGACTTTAGGAATGCATTTACTCTCAATGACTACAGGACAGGATGGCATCTGAAAAAGAGTTTGGCAGCTTTCATTACAGGGCTATATGAAAATTATGTATCAAAATCTATTTGTAGAGCTAGTAATTAGTATCTCACAAGGAACTAACACTGTATGGTATGAACATAGGAAAAGATAGATCACAAGGCAAAATGCCTTGATGGGTGAAAAATCTAAGGCTGTTAGAGAATCTTTATTCATTTGCTTAACACTGACATCATGTGTAACTTTTCCTAAAGTGTATGTAAATCTTTTAGCCGTTGCCACTAATGATATTTATCAACAACTTGAGTGACAACGTAGCTTTTCAGATAAAACCAGAGACATTCTACGTGGGCTACAAATCAAAACCAGTTGCTCTAATTTAATGGTTTAAATACTCATTCCCTAACGCTAACTTTTTTTTTAACAGTGTGATGTTTCCTTCCAGACTGCAATTAGAAGTAAATACCCTTTATATCAATGTCAAACTTTTACGGGAGGAGAAGGGACAACAGTCACAGTTGTCCGATTTCTATACTGGAATTAGATACAGCACCTTGAAGCATGATACATGACTTCATTTTCTTAGCAGCTCTTCTATTGAACAAAAGGAAAGAATGTAAGTAAAATCTGCTCCTGATCTTACAATACAAAACACTAATACCTGAAGATTTAATCTGAAACATACTCTTCTGTTAAAACCACATTAGGGAAAAGAAGCATAAAAACTCTGCAAGTGTTTTTGTTTGGTGCTTTTTGTTTGTTTCGACATTTACCTCAGACATTGGAGTGCCCCAGAAGTCATTCTGAAACAGATTTTTTAATGGAGTAGAAGGATGCAAATCTTTATTGTCCAAAATTGCTGAAACATCATCAAAAACAAAGCCACAGAAGAGACTGTTCCAGTAGCAGGCAGCTACCACACCAACTATAAGTGCTGCTTCTTTCAGGCTTACATCAGCCATCTTCCCTAAGAGTTTTCATAGACAAAAGCTGAAATACAGGAAAAGAAACTTGAATAGCTTTGCTGGTTAAAAACTAAATTTCATAAAGTCAAATAAAGACATCCAATATTTCAGAAGTTAATGACATTACATGTCTAAAAATAAGACATAATAAAATCTCACCCCAAAAAAGCCATCACACAAACTGGATACACGGCTACATTTCATGTTTTACTAAAAAAGGAAGATTGGTGATCAATTGTGATGTAGTTTTTAGTAGACAGCTATGCACTCCAAGTGAATGCTGCAAGCTGGAAACTATGCAAATGAAGTTCTCTAGAACCTTGAGTAATTTAACATACTGACACAGAATACTAAAGGCAGATAGCATGTTAATTATTCATGGGTTTTAGGTTTAAAAGTGTTTCTCAAAATATTTCAAAAGTAACTAAAAAACCAAATTTCAAACATTCTGAAGAACCAGGAAACAGAACTTCATAAATATTGGTGTTCAAGAACAGGTAAAAAAGGACATTAGCAACAAAAGTTAAACTTACCATTGAAGCTCACACTTCACTCATTTACATTCTTCATAGAAGTTCATGAAAAGGTCATTTTTTCTAAACTGTGCCAACTGCGCCAATATCACTGAATGTTCATGAGAGTCCTGACTAAAGAAGAACATGGAAAAAAAAAAAAAAAAATTAAAAATTAATTTTATCTTACATTTGTCTTTCTTCCAAAGCCTTATAAATTATTAAACAGCAGTTTTATGATTATTTAAAAAATACTGTATGGGTGACCTGATCAAAAGGTGAAATTACTATCTATTGGGTTGCTCAAAAACAAGAGGGCAACTACAAGTCAAAGGCATTCTTTTTGACCAATGTTTGATGCTACATGGATTATTGCCAATTGTTGTGAGCAAAGATACTGAAAAGCTGTAGACAGTTCAACACTGACTCAGTTTTGAGAAAAATGAGATAACTAAACAAATATATAGATAGCATTTTGCCCAAAACCAGAGACATGTAACATCTGTAAGGACACAGAACAGCTAATATTAGCCAAATAATATGGATTGATTATGTAAAAACACCAGTCTTACGTCTTTCAGGGTTCACACATCAAAGCTCATGAGTTCCTTGGAAAGTACAGTCTGTTTTGTTGTCCTAAATCCTGTAATGCTGGTGATTTCTTTTTCTTTAGGTTTGTTGGCCGTTTGTTTGGTTTGGTTTTATTGTGTTCAGTTTTAAGTACACTAGCTTCTAAAAACAGGCCATAGAGCTGTCTTATCCAGATAATCTCTCTGAGTTATGGTTTGCATCCTGGGCCTGAAAGCACATCACCTATCACAACTATTAAAGGGGCAGAGGTATAGGAAGGAATACTTGTGCAACAAGATGCAGGCACCGTTAAACTGAAAGTCAGGACAATGATACTTTAAAAGGAATCAAACCAATCCATATAGTATTACTCACATATTGGCAGTGAAAGATTTATATCCTTGCAGCACTGGCTACTGCTGTTACTTCAACCAAGGAAGAGCCTTTTTTCAAAACTGCCACCACCTTTGTCAAAAAAGGAAAAAAAAACCAAACACAACACAATGTTAAAGGATGCTACTACATCTTTTTGCCAGGCTGAATCAGAGTACTTTAAAATACTGAGACAAGATTAAGTACAAGCATATTTATGGTGTTCCTGGCAGTCAAAGAAATTGTATTTAAAAAGGAAACAAAGCATAGTGCAGGAATACATGAAAAGACAACTCACTTTTGAAGTTCAAATCACTTAAGGTTTTCACTTCACCCCCTAAAGAATGTGGAGGAGAGGAAATTGCTGTTTCTTACCTTGCCAGAAACAGTTTGAAATTCCTTATTTGCCACAGCTTCAGAATAGTGAACTTCCTAGTTCATGAAGTTCACTAGTTCTGCTGAAAAGCGGTGACATCTGAAAAGGGCCTACAACAAACATGTAATGATTTTCCAACATACAAGCCTATATTTTCTAAATACTGTGTTGAAAAAATGAATGGGACAAGCTAATATTGCCAATCAAAATGAGCTGTAGGGTTTATTTAAATTTGCTTTTTAAGAAAAGGAATCACAAGTAGGTTTTTGTGACTTGTTGGTTGAAGCGGCAAGCCCTTGCAGACACTGCTTTGCGTACTAAGCAATAGCTCTGAGATAGTTCTTTAACAACCTTATTTCCTGAAGAGCTATTGCTACCCAACTAGGAAAAAAACAACCAACCAACCCAAACAAATGATAGATTCCTAAGTATAACCTCCTATCAGGATATTAAATAAATATATATATATAAACCCAACCTTAATTGCTAGCTCCATAACTATTTCTATAGTCTTTTAGTTTTCCCAACACAGAATATTTGTCAATATAGCTACTTCACTCATCCCTTAATCTTGGGCAATTCTGATTCTTTAACAAGGCTTTCTTTTAACTCAGATTTCTAGCATTTCTTCCACTCAGAACTTGAATTTTACAGCATTACTTACAACACTGTTCCCTGACAGAGTTACATTTACCTACATGTGAACTGTAGGGAAAATACTGGTTTTGTTTAAATGAACTCTTAGGCATAAGGAAATTAAGATTTTAACTACACCCTAAGTCAGGTTTAATTGGTTAGCCTACCATCAGAGAAAACTGAGAACACCAGAGAAAATTCAACTTGAACTTCATAAATTTTTAATTTGCATTTCATCCTCTTCTTTACATGCACATTTCAATCACAGATATCACTGAAAAGAGACGGCTATAATTTGGTCTTCCAAGACAAGAGACACCAATACTCCAGGTGATTCTGAACAGCTTACTAAACTTACTGTAAGGAATGTGAACATATGACACAAAGTGCATTGTTCTGGTTTTAGCAACAAGTCACAACATGCTGCTTGAACTGTGCCAAGCTTAGTAACCCCAAGAGCATCACATCACATCCTGCTCAAATTTTTGCAGTGAGCAAAAGCACTAGGAGGTTTTGGTAACAGATGGGCATAACAGAAATTGGTAAGAGCCTCCATTTTCCAGCAGTTTACTGAAAAGCAAGCACAGAGAAAAACAGAAAATGCAAGGCTACATACAATCTGTAGCACAGGTACTTTACTACTTCTGATTTGCATTCCAGCATTCTAAGGGTTTATTTTCTAGAAATATACTCTAAAGATTATACAGAGTTAGGAAAATTACTTTTTCTACCGGGTCTGATTACAGATTAGTTTAATGTTCTTGCTTATTCAAGGCACAGATCTGGAAAAGATGTTAAGTCCTTTATGTTAATGTAACACAGCAGATTTTGAGGAAGGCTTACCATCAAAATTACTACTACCTACCTATCTGCTACTACAGCTTCAAACATGGAATGATCATCAGTGTATGAGAATGTAACTAAAACAGAAGGAGGCTTATAAAAGGTCATCTGTACTTGTTAAACCAGGTAACACTATGTCTGCCATTAATCTCATTGGAAAACAGAAATTGGTATTTGATAGCCAATACTGTTTTCATCTGTTATCAGTTTGATGATGGAAAGTAAGGAGTATGCAAGACTGAGAACCTCCCAGATCACCGATGTGCAAGAAGCTGATGAAGCCTCGGTATGATTCAACTCCTCCTACGAGTAGATATATTCCCCTTCTTGCCCAACAGACACACTGAAATTTCCTATCAACCTGTGGTCTTGCAGGTACCAGTACTTCACCATTCCCAGTGGTGGATGTATTGATAAATACCTGTAAAACACTGCCTAACAACTTGTTTGTTAACAACAGCTTGCTGAGATAGAGAAACACATTATTGCCTGTCCAACACCTTTAAACAGTTTGCTTGTACCTGAAGTTATCTTTTCCTCTCACCTCCCTGCTACTTTCACAGCTTGTAAGACTGCCCATCAGATACCTTCACTACTAACCCTTGTGCAGTACAACTGCCAGTCCATGGTCTATGGAGGAACATCTACAGAGCTCCCATTTGACTGAAATCAGGACAGACACATAGTTTATTACCAAGATTTCTCTTAGATGTTTTAATTTACAACAGTATCTACCCATGTCTTGAAGAATATACAGCTGAAAAAAATAAGCAGCAAGATTAACCTTGAGACAGAAACTGAATGATAGTGAGAGACAGCTGTGGAAAAACAATGTCTGACCTGTACAAAACACCTGATTGCTAGTCTAATTTTCTCAAGCTGTTCGGCACAGAATTTTGCATTGTACTCTTTTGATGCATGTACAGAGATACTAAGTGGAAAGGACAGACAAGAACCAGAGCTCTCCAGCAGGTCTGGCTTGTAAGGCATGTTAATTTCATTTTCCAGCTTCCTGAGAACCCTCTACCAGTTCATCCAGTCTTCTTCAAGAATTACAGGTAAGAGTAAGATATAAAAAAAATAAAACCCAACTCCCAAACAGCTAATCAGAAAAAAAGAGAATACTTTTCTAAAAGTAGAAACCCAAAAATATTCCTCTACCAACACTAGCAAATCCGTGACATTACAGACTTCATATCGCAAAATGAGTAGTCTGCACAAAAAAAAATTTCAATGCAAATAAAAAATACAAAATTATATTCTAAGAGTATCCTCAGTTGGGAGATTTGAAATGTGGAAGCCATCTTCTGCCCATATGAAATTAGGAAAAATTAGTAAGCATTTTGTCTGGAATACTGCTACAATCCCTAAATAAGAAACAGTTATTTAGCACTCCATAATTAGCTATCACCTAAGAAACGTGCTATTTGCCACCTTACATCAAAAGTAGACCCTTGGAGGAGAAGGAGCAAATATATTTCTGTTGATTAGACACATCCTGCTGTGCTTAACTTCAGAAATTGTATATATGTTTAAAATTTTTCTTCTAATGTGTAATAGTATTTTTACTCCCTAAAAAGCATTAATAACACCTTTCAATCTATCCTACTTTAAAGAAAATGTTCTATGCAAGTCACTTTTTTCTTCTTTAGAAAAGAAAGACATGGGTAGCAACAGCAGTAGAAAATTTGAGAACTGTGGCACTTCTGTGTGGGAAAAAGCTTGTAATCCACCTAATCCTGCTCAGGATTTCCCTAGAAACTTATAGGAACAAATGTGATTGTTAAAATTAATCTTAAACAGAGTCACAATTGCAAAGTTTTTACCTTTTCCAGCTTTTGTATGAAAGCTCTTACTACTCCTGAAAAAAACCCAGCATAACTGACATCTTACTGGTATTTGCAACTTTTGATAAACTCAGTATTTCAAAAGCCAGTTGAATCTGTCTTATTCCCTGTACATAACAAAACATTAGTCATTAAAATCCAAAGACTGATTGTTTTCCAAGTCTCATATTTGGCAAATATTTTCATTTGGACTTTGTTAAATATACAAATATTAAGAATACACCTGACTTTTCAGTCACACAAAGCTGCTAGCACTTCAACCATAATCAAACTACAGCCTTCCTCTGGAGGTGACAATATAAGCAACAGTCATATCCACAGAGTCACTTTGATAAAAAAGCTCTTTGCATATGCAAGGTAAAGCATTTTTTCTGAGACTCTACTAATGTCCTATTTTTTCTTGCCTACCTGCTACCTCATCTTTATTTTTATTTTTAGCTAAATTGAATATTATTTCTGCTGACTTGATATGAGTCATGACATAAAGAGATCATAGTTTTGTACCTGTTGTCTCTTTCCAACATAGCTTTTAAATTTATCTTCCTTTAAAAATGTCTCTCCAAGGTAAAACTCCAGTATGAAACAACTCAGATGTACAGCTGACATATTGCAATGATTAGGCTTGAATCTCATGTAGGAGAAGGAAAACAACGCTTGGGAAGATGGAAGGAGGAAGAATGCAAGACATGCCTGGATTCCTCTTTCATTTTGATGAGATTCTAGAGCAGAATAAATACAGCAAGTTTTATTGTGGCAAACTTCCCTTACAGATACTACAGGATGAAGAGGAATTGGACACATCTGAAGTACTCTTCATTCCATCAAGGCAATGTCCCCCAGCCTTCTCTTCATACAGTTCTGAAAGATCAACTAGATGAGGAATGGCAGCTTACACGGGAATCAGAACATGTTGCAGGACATATTACCCCGGGGGGAAGACTATGAAGAGCTTACTATCAACTAAGCAACTGAATTAACACTTGGGTCATTTTAGGGTACTCTGGTACAAGCAAGGATCAAAACAAGAACCAATTTAAAAACAAGTGAGATGAAGATAAAGGTTTTAGCTACAAGGTGGTTCAGTGGAACCAGCGCAACAGTCAATTGAAATACATACCACATAAGTGCATGGTTTGTTTTTTTTTCCTACATTCAAACGCTAAAAAAATAATACCTTTTCTGTTTAGAATAACTATATAAAACATGATTTGCTTCCTCATAGGACACTGATACAAAAATAGTGTCTCTAACATAATGATTATCACCACTGTCAGTGTTCTAGAAATGTAACAGCACAAACTGCGTGTTTGTTAACTCCAAATAAACAAGAAAAGCTACATGGGTGGCATAAGCTGAAAAGGCAGTTTTTAGGCTCTGCTATGCATGTACTTATTTAGTATGCTTGGCCTGTATATGATATTTCTTGGGGTATTTTTAATAACATTCCATTAGATCTTTCATATTGCAGTTTTTTTATTAGGTCTTTGAAACAGCATACTGTTAGCATAACCATGGTTTAACATGGATATCTAACTCTTCTATCAGGGTAGGTCAAGCTGCGTATTATGAAGCTAAATGTTCTTTGGCTCCAGAACTACAAACATGTATTCCCACTTACACAATGTTTGTCACACAATTAGGCATGTTGCAGAACAAAAGAGAAACTAATTGACATGGTCTAAGCCATTCTGTATTTTAAAGCTGTTCTCATTTTGCATGGGTTTAAAACTTCCATTCTTTTAACCTCTCTTTTTCACTTATGGAAGATTGCATGCCCACCTCAAAACCCCTTTTAACTCTGCATCAATCTTCCTTACCGGCTGCACTACAGAATTACAAGCTAGTTGTGGTTTCACCACCAGTATATAATGTACTTTCTGTTGATTCTCTAACAGAGCAACACTCACAAAATGCTGAATTACATTAAATAGCTATACTGGCTTTAATAGCTTGTTAACTTGATGAAGAGGATAAAACAGAAAGAGCTCATATTCAGAAGCATCCTAACATCAAAGGATTATCACAGGGGGATCCATTTCCTGAAAGCTCATCTCATAGCAAGAAAGCATTATTCTCTGTGGAATTTTATTTTTAGCAATATTCATATTTTGTAGTATTCATCAAAGATAATCTGGGCTCTTTCCCTTCCTCAGCTATACAGTTCACTCTTCTTACCTAATATAGAGCTGAAATTAACCAATCTGTGGCTGACATATAAACGCCCTTTCAATCAAGAATTAAAAGACTGGCATGACTAGAACAAGTTACGTAACTATAAGGGCTGCCAAGTACCTTGCATCTTGTCAGCCTTCATTAACTATCAGCACTGATCTAGAGACCAAAAAAAAATTAAATAAATAAAACAATCTATAAAAAAAACAAAACTCCAAAGACATCATTATGATCACCTTTCTCTTTCTGTTAAGAAAAACAAATCCTCTTCATCTTTCCAAGGCTGTTGAACGAATACAAAGATATGATCACACACCACAGAATTCCAAACTTTTTGTCTATCAGACCACTACCAACGCTCAGACTTCCTTGCTGAGCACCAGCACTCAGTGGATCCAGGTAGGTTATCGATGTGATCCTTTTATGCACTGCATGCACTGCTCTGAAAGCCATCTCCTAGATCCCGACTATTGCATACTTGAAAGTGACGCGCACGCACGTCTGGGCAGTGCTGCAGCCTTCTAGGCAGCTAGTCGTGCGGAAAGAACATGTTGCCCGCATCCCTGAAGCGCAGAGGGAAAAGTAAGGCCAGGGTGGTGAGGGGCNCAGCGGCCTCCGCCGTTCTCTGGGAGCGGTGAGGCCAAGGGGCGGGATGAGCCCTGAGGAAGGAGACTAGAAGCGCTGCCGTTTGTGCTGCCTCCGGCTGGGGCCACTCAAGCTTCCCCGGGAGCGCCGTGGACAGCGGGCAGCTGGGGTGGTGGTGGGGCGGAGCCGGGCGGCGGGTCCCAGGCAGAAGTGCCTGGGTGCGGTCATTGTTATTATTCCCGGGTGAGGGTACGCAGATGGGAAGAAAATAGGAACGCTGTGCAAGGTCCTGTTTGGGCTGGGGCTTTGCATTTAAGATGTAGTGCTCTGTAAAGCTAGTAGATGAGGGCTAGNTTTCCCTTCCTCAGCTATACAGTTCACTCTTCTTACCTAATATAGAGCTGAAATTAACCAATCTGTGGCTGACATATAAACGCCCTTTCAATCAAGAATTAAAAGACTGGCATGACTAGAACAAGTTACGTAACTATAAGGGCTGCCAAGTACCTTGCATCTTGTCAGCCTTCATTAACTATCAGCACTGATCTAGAGACCAAAAAAAAATTAAATAAATAAAACAATCTATAAAAAAAACAAAACTCCAAAGACATCATTATGATCACCTTTCTCTTTCTGTTAAGAAAAACAAATCCTCTTCATCTTTCCAAGGCTGTTGAACGAATACAAAGATATGATCACACACCACAGAATTCCAAACTTTTTGTCTATCAGACCACTACCAACGCTCAGACTTCCTTGCTGAGCACCAGCACTCAGTGGATCCAGGTAGGTTATCGATGTGATCCTTTTATGCACTGCATGCACTGCTCTGAAAGCCATCTCCTAGATCCCGACTATTGCATACTTGAAAGTGACGCGCACGCTCGTCTGGGCAGTGCTGCAGCCTTCTAGGCAGCTCGTCGTGCGGAAAGAACATGTTGTCCGCATCCCTGAAGCGCAGAGGGAAAAGTAAGGCCAGGGTGGTGAGGGGCAGAGGGGGCCAGAGAGGCGACCGCCTCTAGGAGGACTGATGAAGGAAGGTGGTCGAGCCAGGGCTCGGGCCCATGCCTCGCTCAAGCGGCGCGGAAGCGCGGCGAGAGACCGATGCCACAGCGCAGCTCAGCAGGCGCGGAGGGCTCACGGCTGAAGCCCAGCAGGCACAGCCAACGGACCACACGCCGCCATGANGGAGCCGGGCGGCGGGTCCCAGGCAGAAGTGCCTGGGTGCGGTCATTGTTATTATTCCCGGGTGAGGGTACGCAGATGGGAAGAAAATAGGAACGCTGTGCAAGGTCCTGTTTGGGCTGGGGCTTTGCATTTAAGATGTAGTGCTCTGTAAAGCTAGTAGATGAGGGCTAGTCTGAGTAATGTAATTTGAACACCGAAGTAGCTTAAATAATGTTAGTCCTGGTAAACTAACATGGAATTAGAACAGCGACATCTGCATGACGACGGTGCTTCTTGGTATTCAGTCTTGGTCATGTACGCATTACTCTGTGCTACTAGTTATATACACCTTTATGGAAGAACAGCTGTTCCTACTGGTGCTTAATTTCACTGTGATGATAAATTACCATCACGGTAGCTTAGCTGCCTCTTTATGTGGTTTCCTATAGGCAATGTAGGTCATTATTATTCTAGTAGTACTTGAGTATGCCCATCAGACCTCTTTTTTTATCTGCACGTGCTGAACTTTGTAACGTCTGGCTATTTTATGTGTGCTTATTCCTTCAGTAAGTCAAGAAAATCTTGTGATAGTCAATGTCAGGGTGTATCAGGGAGTGTGAGAGAGAGTTCGACTGGTAGACCCACTCATAGAAAGGGGGGAATGGAAAAAAGTTCCTGCTCAGGGAAGCAGGAACTCACAGCCTCCCTCACCTTCCCCATTATACGTATGGAGTCTGTAAGAGGAACTGGCTGTTGGAGAGGAGGATGGTTCACCCAGGCCAGAAATGCCAGAAAGACTGAGTCGCCACAGACCTGGCATCACAACTGGCTCCAAAAGGAAAAGCAGATGGATCATTGTGGGTGAATCTTTACTGATGAGGGCAGAGGGACCAATGTGCCGTCCTCACCCAGTTCACAGGGAAGTCTGCTGCCTACCTGGGGCGTGAGTTAGAGATGCATTGGACAAACTTCCTGCCCTAGTAAACCCCTCTGATTATTACCCTCTTTCAGTGTTTCAAGTGGGTGCAGGGATCCCAAAATCAATTAAAAAGATTTTAGATCCTTGAGACTACTGCTTAAGGGATCAGGAATGCAAATTGTGTTCTCCTCTATCGTTTTAGTGGCAATCATGAATGAGGAAATTAACAGGAAGAGACAGCAGGTCAACTCATGGCTCCAGGACAAGTTATCAGCAAGTCTTTGGGATTTTTGATCCTAGGCTGCTGTACAAGACACACATGTAGAAGACATGAAGGGGAAGCAGAATGAGGTCATCAGAATTAAAGAGAAAGTGGTCAAGAGACCTGCTACACTGTGCTTGGATGCACACAAGTCTATGGGACCATATGGGTTACACCCAAGGGTGCTGTAAGAGTGGGCAGACATGCTCACCAAGCTGCTTTCCATGATTTACCTGAAGTCCTGTCTAACTGGGGAGGTCCCAATGGATTGAAGGGCAGCAAATGTAGCACCCATCTACAGGAAAGGCACAAAAGAGAATCCAGGAAACTATAGACTTGTCAGTCTGACCTCAATACCAGGGAAGGGCATGGAGGAGATCATCTTGAGTGCCATTACAAGCCATGTAATGGACAGCCAGGGGATCAGGCCCAGTCAGTTTGGGTTTATGAAAGGCAGGTCCTGCCTGATGAACCTAATTACCTATGACAAGATGACCCAACTATTGGATGAGGGAAAGGCTGTGGATATTGTCTACTTAGACTTTTGAAAAGCATTTTACACTGTTCCCCGTAGAATTCTCATAGAAGAACTGGCCTGGATGAGCGTATGATCTGTTGGTTCAAGCACTGGCTGGATGCACGGTCCCAAAGAGTGGTGGTCAATGGGGTTAAATCCAATTGGCAGCTGGTCACAAGTGGTGTTCCTCGGGGCTCAATGTTGGGACCGTTTCTGTATAACATTTTTATTAATGATGTTTNCGTTTCTGTATAACATCTTTATCAATGATCTTTATAAGGATATAGAGTGTATCAGTAAGTTCACAGATGACACCAAGTTAGGTGGGAGTGTCGATCTGCAGAAGGATAGGGAAGCTCTACAGAGAGACTTGTATAGATTGGATAGATGGGCCAGTTTTATTGGGATGAGCTTCAGCAAGGCCAAGTGCCTGGTCCTGCACTTGGACCATGACAACCCCATGCATTGCTACAGGCTTGGGGAAGTGTGGCTGGAGAGCTGTCTGGAAGGAAGGGGATCTGGGCGTTCTAAGTGGCAAGTGGCTGAATATGAGCCANCAGGCTGCCCAGGGGGCAGCCTTGAGGAAGAGGTGGCTAAGGGGAGCCCTCATCACTTTCTCCAACTACCTGACAGGTAGACATTGTAGAGGGGTTGGTGCTGGTCTCTTCTCACAGGTAATTAGCGACAGAACCAGAGGGAATGGCTTCAAACTGCAATAAGGTAGCTTTAGACTGGATATTAGGAAAAAAAAATTAACAGAGTAATCAAGACACGGGAATAGGCTGCCCAGGGAGGTGATTGAGTCACCATCCTTGGATGTGTTTAAGGGTTATTTGGATGTGATGCTGGGGGATGTGGTGTAGTGGAGAACTTCGTAGAGTAGGGCTGATGGTTGGACTCGATGATTCCAAGGGTCTTTTCCAACCTGAATGATTCTGTGATTCTGAGGAGGGTGCATGATGGAACAGATCACAGAATATGTTCAGTGTAATATTTTGTTACAGTTATTGGTCTTGTTTGTTATTTTTTTCTATAAAATACATATCCCTGCTGTGTTGTTAGCTTTTTGAATAATAATGAATTTAATTAGTCTTAATACTTTCTAAATTTTCTCAGCCATTCATGCCATATTTATAATTTAGCAGATTAAAAAAGGTATGGTTGTAAACTTTGCAGAATCTGATTTCTGAAATATTGTTATTATAAAGGCTAGAGCCAGCTCCAGAGAGTAGAATAATCCAATTCCTTTTTTCTTTTTCAGGTACTGCATTAAGGTGTATGAGAAGTCACTGTGGCACACAGCAACCAGTAGGTAAGCAGTAGAACAAAGCTTTGCAGCTCTTTCTGATCAGATTTTTATCAGTTTGCAGGTTGTTTACTGTCCTTTATCCATTCAATTATTCTAATCAGAAGGAAATACAAGATTTTAATGCCTTGGAAATGAATGTCAAGAAATGGATGCTGATAGTATCAAACTAAAGCAGGTGCTGGTTGTGTTTTAAATATTCAAAATAATTATTTTATGACTGTAAGATATTTATCCTACAAGGGCTGGTTCAAAGGACATCTATCAGTGTTTGTTCATTAACATAAAATACTGCATTAAGAGGTGAGAAGGAAAAGAAGGATATTAAAGTTAAAACAGAAGTTTCACATGTGTGCTCATCTTCACGGTTAATGACACAAATTTGTTGAGTGTGCATGATGTTATTTTTAACTTAAAGAAAAAAGTGGGTTTGCTGTAGTCTCCATTGACGTTCGGAATCAAACTCTACAACCTGAGAGAGGTTATAAAGTAGGTGTGTTTATTACGGCGCCAGGTGCAAGAGGGATCGCTCCTCCTAACTTGCGTGCTGTACTTCAAAGCAAGCAATTATTTATCCTGAGAAACATACATATTCATTGGCAAAGGAGGGGTTATTACAATTAATTCCAGGTTATTATAATTATTTCTGGGAACTCATAAGTCTCCACCCATTGATTCCTGCTCACTGTTGTCTGGTGGTCGTGGGCTGGGGTCTTCTGGAGGAAGGCCCACAGTCTTCCTCTCAGTGTATTTTTACCTTTGGCTCAGAATGAAAGGGTATGCTGAGCTGTCAACCACAGAACTGTCATGATCTGGCTTATCTCTGGAGACCTCTCTCTGCTCCCGCTTAGCTTGTAGTTAGTCCGTCTTATCTATACAAACCAAGGTTACTGAAAGCAGTGTATCAGGGTTAGTTTCTTCTATTCAAAACAAGCGACAGCCACAAAATTAAAAGACTACAACCTGACATTTATGGCTCACCATGTAGACCAAAATGTGAACATAATCTTAATCAGTGTGACAAAATCAGTACAGTTATTAGAATTATCTTGTGTGCTTCAGTGGCAATCCTCCTTTAGATCATATGACATACAATTAATTGGCACTGATAATATCTGATAATTGTTATTTTAATTTTTGTTCCAGGAGGAAAAATTAAAAATTCAATATGGCACCCATTTTAGATTGGAAGAAACTTATGAAAGTTGATCCAGATGCTCTGCCTAATCAAGAGACACTAGCGGAAAGATTGATGGAGACTATGTCCAAGGTACTAAAGGGGAGAACATAGTTTAAGGGGTTTTTTATACATTCTTTCCTGAACTGTCTGGCCCTTCACAGATATAACTGACTGTATTTTGTAGATTTTGTTGATATTTGTATAAAAACCTCTCTTTCCTTAGGTTGATGGGAAAGACTTAAAAATGGAAACTCCTGAACAACTAATACAACTTTTTAAAATTACTCAGTCACTATTGAAGGTTTGTATTAGTCTTCACTTTCTACATTCTGCAAACACATTTGTTTATTGTTTGTTTAAATGAAAGTGTCATTGTTCTCTTCTGTGTTCTTTTTTGTTTTGTTCCCCCCCACCCCCTTTCCTTGCATTGAACACACTAGTTACTCCTAAGAGCATTTATTTACTAAATGTGTGCTTGCACCAGAGTATCTGCTTGTAGCTGTTGGGATTATGGCATGTAGCAGTGGGAAATAAAGTGAAAAAGACTAACATAGCTATATAGTTAAGGAATCTTAGTTTTATAGATATAACATGCAAAAACCTCAAAAACTGGTTATATGTTGTAAGTTACTGGTAATGATCATGGATTTTAAGAGAAGTTTTTTGTGCTAGTTTGATGTTTTGGAATAAATAAGAATGTCACCATAACTGAATAAACTCTGCCATCGTAAAACTGATCCTGTGAATCTATCATAGTTGTATTTGCTCACGAGTGTACTGAAAGCAAGAAATAATAGCAGCATAGGTTAGCACATTAGTTTTAGAGTGGCTTTTTTACTGTTTTCAATTCTCGTTAGTATGCTTTTGACTGTTTAGGTTGTCCTATATAAAAAATTGCTAAAGAAAATATTTCCACTATCTGAACTTCTTAACTGTCAGTATGGGGAAAAATATGAAAGTGGTTTTATTTGTTTAAAGAGAGAAAATTGGTATTCTTTTCTAAATGTTTTCATAATTTCAAACATGAGGTCTATGGAACATTATTAATTTATGTTAGCAGTAAATATTTCTTGTTTACTCTGCCTTTTTTCCCAGATGAAATCTGAAGAGGTAGAGCTGGCACTAGAAGAAGTTGAAAAAGCTGGGAAAGAGCAAGCCACATGTGGTAACCAAGCCTTTTTATGTTACTAAATGTATTTCTTTAGTTTGTTTTGATTTGGCTTGGTTTTAAGTATACGGAACTGAATAAAATGCCAATTGCTCTTATGTCAATTGCTTCAGTGAAGCCAGATGTTTAAAGACTGAGGCTAACCATTGTTTTATGCACTTTTTACCTGGTTGGGTAATTCACTGTATCCGCTCTATTTTAACAGAAAATCAATACAAAACAAAGGTGATGAAACTTCAAAATGAATTAGAGGTATGTTTGACCTTTTTTTTTTTTTTTTTTTTTTTTTTTAGTTTATAGAGTACTTTTTGGTGTTTTGTTTTATAAATAAGGTTTTTAAAACTAGTATTTTAATCTAGTAAAGAGATGCAATACTGCTACATTTTAGCTAATAGTTTTAATTGGCTTTTGAATATTCACCAGCCTCAGGTTTGCAAAAAGTACTCTGTACAATGAACTTTTTATACTTTATTTTTTTAGATTTCTGGCTTCTGTTGAAAGGAGCCAGTGAGTCTTTCCTGTTGCTTCTCCTGAAAATTAGAACATCAGTCTTAGCATCTGCTTTGGTTTTTTTAGTTCTATTTTGAAGAACGGTACTATATTTCTTATGTTATTTTAATGCTCTTAAGATGGCACAAAGGTCTGCTGGTGGTCATGATACTCGTTTTTTGCGTGATGAGATCAGCCAACTGGAAAAACAATTAGAACAAAAAGAGAGACAGTTAACAGACATAGAAAAAGAATTGGAAAAAGAGAAGAAAGTGAATGAACAGGTAAGAAAAATTTCAACTTGACATCTTCTTAAAGCTGTTCTGGCACATCTTTTGAGAAGCTGATCTCAAAAGATTGTCTGAAATTAAAAAAAAAAACAAACTGATGAAGTAGAGTTGCTGTGCATTGATTTTCAGTTTGTTTCTAGAGTACTTTGTTCCTAGTTTGTACTGTTAGTGATACATGTAAAGGTTTTCTGTCTTGTTCTAGCTTGCTCTTCGAAATGAAGATGCCGAAAATGAAAACATCAAATTAAGAAGAGAGGTTAGTAAAGAATTATTTCTGATTTATTGTATTTTTAACTTTATTAAGAAACCTAATAATGTATTTATAAATAAACTTTGGTGTTGCATGACTTTTAATTCCGCTTTAGAACACTTCCTGGTTACTGGTAGAAAGAGAATAAAGAATTTTGATCACATTTAGGAAATATATAGTACAAGAAATTCATAGTACATTTGCTCCAGTAAAACTTAGTTCATTGAGGTCAGAAGGTGTCTGCATTGATTTGAATTTGCATAGTCCTACTTTGCATTAATTTTTGTCTGGATTTTGTATTTTGCATCTTTAGTATTTTTCTTAAATACTATTGACAAATAGATTTGGTAGCTATTAGAATTTGGTTTATGCTTGCTACTTTTCCTAAGATTGTCTGATTGGTTAAAATAAAATTTAAAACAGTGAAAAGTTAATGTAACAATAAATGCAAAAGCAGAGTTAACATTATGTATTGCTAGAAATTTTTTTAATCCTCTTGAAAAGTTTTTTTCTTAGCTATGTTTAGGAAAAAATGCATGCTTTATAGCATTTAATACCTGTAACCTTGGCCTCCGAGAGAACAAAACAGACAGCAAAAGTTATAATAGTGCATGGGGGAAGCGTTCAGAATTATTCCACAAAATCTAGGTTTAGACTAGATATTAAGAAGAAATTCTTTACTTTGAGGGTGGCGAGACACTGGAACAGATCGCCCTGAGAAGCTGTGGATGCCCCATCCCTGCAAATGGTTAAAGTCAGGTTGGATGGGGCTTTGAGCAACCTGGTCTAGTGGAAAGTGTCCCTGCCTGTAGTGGGGCAGGACTGGAACTAGATTATCTTTAAGGTCCCTTCCAACCAAAACCATTCTATGATTCCATGAAAATGCCCTTTTTTGTGTGTGTATGTATGTATATGCATACACATGTATTTAGAAAACTTTATTTTAGTTTGTCTATGTTTATTTCTATTTAGTCTTCTTAAAGCAAAGATAATTGCTAATATTTTTCATGCTTTGTTCTTTTGGTCTTGTTCTCTCCCTTTTAATGCAAAGAAAAAACACATGAAGAAAAAGGTGAGGCTTTTAAGTTTTTTTTCCAAGCAGACTATAGGAATTCGGATGTTTTTTGCCCGTCTTAAGTCTGTGTGTTAGCTTGCTAGAAAAGCAACAACTTTGCCTTCAACTGTTCAAAATGGATTTACGTTTGGATTGCTTTCTGTGCAGAATGAACAACTGCGTCAAGATGTATTTGACTATCAGAAGCAAATAGATTCTCAAAAAGAAGCAATTCTGTTACGAAGAGGACAGGATTCTGATTACAGATCACAGTTGTCTAAAAAGAACTTTGAGCTTGTCCAGTATTTGGATGAAATTCAGGTAAAATCTATGCATACTACTGAGTATTTATTAGACTGTTACTGACAGTAGTGTTTTTCACGAAGCTATGTCAATCTACAGCTCAAGTCATATGGGGTAAGGGAATTCATAATGCGGTTGGGTTCCCTTAGGCTTATACTCTGCATCTGAATCTGGCAGATATAAGTTACTGGCAATGGGAGTTGTCTTTTATTTGCTAATAGGATTTCTTGAAATTGATCTGCAGGTGAAATGCTCTCTTCTGTGCTTATGACATGTAAGACTTTTAAGTCTTACATTTAAGGTAGCTATCAATTAGTGCCTATACAGGTATTAAGATGTACACATTTAAAAAGAAGCTTATGTTTAATTTTGCAGAATTTGACTGAAGCTAATGAGAAGTTAGACATTCAAAACCAAGAAATGAGGAAGAATCTTGAGGAGTCAGTGCAAGAAATGGAGAAGATGACTGATGAATACAACAAACTGAAACTAATTGTGCAACAATCTGATATTGTTATGGATCAGTTAAGAAAAGAGAAAGAACAGTACAAATTTCAAGTACGGACTGACTCTAGCTTTTTTTTTCAGGTTTAAAATGTATTTTCATACTTTAGTTTAAAAAATCATTCAATATCCATTTAAAAACACATGCTTTACTGAAATAATGCTCTCTAAAAGTAGTGTGATCTAATTTGGTGCTGACGGCAGATCACAATTTTTTTTTGTTTGTACAAAGTGTTAGTTATACTCTGTTCTTAAGAGGCATGATGTTCCCTTGCTTATGTAATTCTAATTTGTGAAATTATATGTGCTTCATATAGTGTATTTGTACATGTACACTGGGTAAGCAAAACATTTTTGTAATATCATCATTCATATGGCATTTCTAGGTTCAGGAGCTTTCAGACCAGCTGAAGGCAAAGAGTGAGGAAGACGATCCACTAATGGCAGCTCTAAATACAAAGGTTGAAGAATGGAAGGTACTTTTTAATACTTTTTTTTTATTGCTTTTAGGAATTATTTTGAGTGCTCTGATGGTACTTTATCTGCTTTTCAGAATATCTTAGCTTCAAAAGACAACGAACTTCTAGAGTATCAGCAAATGTTGTTTAACTTGAAAGAGAAAATGAAAATGGCCGAACTTGATTTAGACAGAAACAGTATACTGGGACTTCAGCAGGTATGGTGTATTTGAGAAATAACACACATAGAAATTACCATGCACTGGAAGTGCCAGTGACCAAATAATTAGTCTTTCATAGTTTGCAAATACTTCCATATTTATATTTTGTAACTATTAGCAGAGTGATTGATTTAACATCTAAGTATCCATAAGTCAATGTTTTTAAATTATAGCTTGTTTTCTGTCCTCTAAATTGGTAAGTCAATGAAAAGTTTTACCTTATGTTTAATTTTCTGTCTTCATTTGTTTTCCTTAATGCCATACTATTAAGTTTGTGATTCAGCCACGATAGAGCTAGCTAGAATTTAAGTATCTCTGATATTCATACAAAGTTACATTTTTTTCTGTGGTTTGAGCTTCCCCAATTTCTTGAAAAACATAACAATAGATAAATTACACAGCCCAAAAGGAGCCCTGGAAAACACATTATGGAAGGTATCCTGTATGATACTAGAATGATTTCCTGCCTTGCTTCAAGTATTTTAAAGAAATTCTTCATGACACTTAGTATACATGTTGAGTCTTTGTAGAGTGAGCAGTATGGTGAGATATGCCATCTTCAAAAAGTAGGAACAGAATGCTTCTCAGGAGAAAACAAACCTTAAGTACAAATCATCCTCTGATGATCAGAAGAGGAGGTAGCTGAAAGTAACTTTGTTAAGCAGTTTTAGAATCTGTTTGTAGCTCACTAGATGGCTGTTGTGGTTGCTTTTTCAGATGACTGCCATTAGCATGACATTTTGAACAGTTCTGTGGAAATAAGCATATTTTTAAAGGAGACAGCTAAAAATTCAAGTTACTGCACTGTTTTAACTTATAATGGATTAAGCTTGTTATGCTTCAGTGTATGTTTATGTTCTAAAGGGTTAAGTTTAGCACCTTACAACTTTGGTAAGCTCTTTACCTTTAGTTTTGAAATGTAATTTTATTGGTCCTCTAAGAAAGATTACGTTTTGTTTTTCATAACATTGGTATAAAGTAAGTTTGTCAACTCTTGAGATTTTCACATTTTAATTACTTTCCGTAACTTTTTTTCCAAGTTTCTTTATCCTCTTTTCTCATTGATCACAGGAAAAAAAAAAAAAAATATAAAACTCTCTGACATTGCTAAAGTTCATGTATAAGCACAGAAATAGTATGATATAAACAGAAGTTACTTTCACAGTCTCTGTGTATTTACAGATGTATATATATATACAAGGTATAATATGAATTTTTAAAAGTTGGATGACTTGCTGCAAGGCAGACTGCAATACAGGTGTCATGTATAATGGATTGTTAGTCCTCCCAGTCTTGAACCTGTATCTCTTGTATGCCACTGGCAATTATTTTTGAGGAGCCTGTAAGAAACCTGTATCATCTGAAACTTCTCATCATACATTGGCTAGCTCATAGAGATTTGTTCCTTTTAAAATTGATATACTAAAATACTGCTTTTATTGTTTCTATGATTGAATGCCTTATTTTTACTCTTTTTTTTTTTTTATGTTTCCTTCTCTGTCTTTATATACCCAACTTCTAGATAATAACTGAACTCTATGTTGTAAGTACAGTATATTTAATGTTCTAGAAATTGTTTTTGCTTTGTGGTGTTCTATATTGGTAGCTTGACCATAAAGAATTATTCTTTACTAGAGTTTCTTTTTCTTTGTGTGTAGGGTGTTCAAGAACGAGATGCTCAGATAAGATTGCTTACTGAGCAAGTTGAACAGTATACCAAAGAAATGGAACAAAATGTGTTGGTTATTGAGGAATTAAAAAATGATCTCCAAAAAGATAAAGGTAACATGACCATTTTATTTTAATGCCTTTTGAAAGGAAAATAAGAAACCACAAATTTACTATGTATTCTTTGTACAAATGCAGAAAAAATATTTGAAGTATTTCAGTAATTTAGTCATGACTTTTTTTGTTCTTTTCCCCTTATTAAATATTCATGAGAGTTTCAATTTATTCATAGTATTTCAGTGGATTTTTATTTTTCAATGTCTAATGAAACTATAGCTGGTCTGCAAAGGTTAGAGTATAACATATAAAGTCTCAGCTCTATCAAGAACTGCAAATGAGTAGTAGCATGCGGTTCAAAATAAATTGTGATGTCCCTTACATACACTTACTACTTATAAATATTGTTTGAATGACTGTGGGAAAGAAAAAAAAAAATAGACTTCCTGTAGTCTTTTGTAATTGCATAATTAAAAAGAGCAAAAAAATCTACAACTCCTTTATAAGCTCGTCTGAAGTGTTTCTTTCTTGCTTAACGGCGGATAGCAAGAGTTCCTAGTTAAATTGTAAACAGATGAAGGTTTTCCTTTCCAGGTCACTCATCTCTTGTTCAGCAGAATCGTATTGGGGATATGCAAGCAAAGTTAAAAATGCTAGAAGAGAGAACAAAGGAAGCTGAGAAATCAGCAGAATTAGCAGAAGCAGATGCTAGAGAAAAGGACAAAGAACTTGTTGAGACCCTTAAACGAATGAGAGACTATGAACTGGTAAACAAATTGTCAGAGTGGACAGAGTATTTCATCTTATATTTTGGTTTTTCATTTTTAATTGAATATATTCTTATTGGAAATTAATGCCTTCTGTTGAGGGGTGGATTTTTTTTTTTTCCTTTCATAGCAACAGTTAGTGGTCACTAGCTGTATTCAATTTCTTAGCCATACTTAAACAATTCTAACAAGTTCTCACTTTTAACATTAAAATCTGAAATCCATTGAACAGTAATTGAACACTCAAGATATGATTCTTTGAACGATCATGTAGTGAGAGGACTGGTTTGAAATATGCAGAGAACTCTAATCAAAAGACAGTTTTGTAGAATCTGCTTTTTATTCAGTAACTTTTTCATTAAGCATAGTGCAGAAGAGTGGTACATGTTGAAAAACATTTTTTCTTACTGTGTAATGATGAAAGACAGATTCTTAATTTTATTTTCTTACATCTTCTGTTGGTTGTTTTGTTTTTACTTTCCATTTGGGTTTTTACAGGGTATATATGGTTTGGAAGAGGCTGTTGCTGAAATAAAAGATTTAAAAAAACAAGTCAGTGCACGAGATCATGAGATTGAAACATTAATTAAGGAAATCAATAAACTTGAACTTAAAATAAGTGATTTTCTTGATGAAAATGAAGAACTCAGAGAGTGCTTAGGTATGCTATATGCATTAGCTTTTCCATTATTTGTGTAAGAATTGAAATAGCATTATATCATGGAAATAATTCACTGTACAAAGGAAATAATTTTATATATTGTGTATATTCTTGGAAATAATTTTGTATATTCTGTTAATATTTGTGGAAAGTTTTAGGAGAAACTGCATGAATGTACACGACTAAAAAATGTGCATGACTAAATTGGGCTTACAGGTTGCAATCACTGTGTTTTTAGGTCTTGAGCCAAAGACAATGATTGACTTAAGTGAATTCAGAAACAGCAAAGCACTGAAGCAACAGCAATATAGAGCTGAAAACCAGATTCTTTTGCAAGAGGCAAGTGATAAATCCTGTTTTTGTGTAAGAGCAGTATAATAAGACCTACATAATACTAAAGTATTTGAAAAAGTAAAATACTGATCTGTGAATAATAATATGCAGATTGAAACACTAGAAGAGGAAAGAATTGAACTGAAAAAGCAGGTTCGTAAGTTGGCTCAAGAGAAAGGAAGAAGACTTGCAACAATAGGTAAGATTTTTTTTTGTACATTATTATTATAAACTATCCTTTCAGAAACATGATGTCTGTAGTTAGTAATATGTTAAATTTACTCATTTCTTTAAATTACAAGGCTGATTATATTTCATTGAATCTGTAGGAAGAGGTGAGTGGCTTTTTATTTAAATAGTCTTACAGCTCAGTAGCTTTTTGGCTTGTGATGGCTAGTAATGCATCACTGAGAGTTGTGTCATTGGTTTGCAGTGTGTCATTGGTTTGCAGTGTGTCACTGGTTTGCAGAGTGTCATTGGCTTGCAGGATAATATCACCATGTTTTCCAGTGAAACTGTATCATTTAGGTTTTTCAGTAATCTTACAATTTCAGTTCTGTACCACCCAGGGAAACATAATGTGCTCAGATTGAAAGGTTTACAGCTCCTCACTTAGCGGGTAAAAACCTAGAGCTCAGGTAAACTAAACAGAATATATTTCTTTGTTTGGAGACCAATTAAAAGATCATAATAATTTATTATTTGAACATTTGTTTGCAAATAGGATTGGATGCTGGTGTTGAGCAGATAACTGATAGTTTTACGGAAGAGAAGGGAATGAATAGGAAGTTGGATTTTTTGAACAGACATGATATTGCTGAGGTAAAAGCAAAGGTAGGTTCATAATGTTCATAAGCATTTATTGTATTTTTTTTTAACAATCTGTTTATTTATCTAGGTACTTTTATTAACTGCTTTTAAAAATAAGAATTTGTAATTTTTTTAGATTACTAATGAATAGTCTACATTTTTGTGAATACAAATTAGCAGTTCTTATAATGTGGAAGGGAGAAACACGATTGCGGATAGAGAAGCACTGGTTGGGCTTTTGAAGTCAGAGAAAGATATAGCTGAAAACAGTAAGGATGTGAGAAATTTACCTAGAAGAACTTATGTCGTACTTGAAAACTGAAAAAAAAGGAAAAAAAAAATTGGTTCATTTAGGTTCAAAATGTGACAGAGTGACAACTAGTAAATGACAACTGTGATTCTGAAACTCTTAGTATAAAAGAGCTTTTTGAATCCCCAGAGCTACAGTTCACACAGATTATCAGGGATAATAGATTACACAGAAAATAGAGAGATGGCAAAAGACTTAAAATCACACAGGTTCATTTTCCTCTTATTAGCAAGTGTGTCAGACCTCAGAGGTAAATAACTGAAATTACAGAAACAAATTATCTTTTTATAATCAAGTGTCCATAACATTTTTTCCTGACCTGTCTAGTCTGAATTAGTTTTGCCCAGAACTGTTTGTCAACAAAAACCCTCTTAATCCTTGTGCATTTGCTGTTAGAAAGTCAGTAATGCACAAAACACAAATAACAACACTAAAGGATAAGCAAGACTATTTGCAAGTAAAGTTTCCTGATATAACTACCTTTCAAGAAGACAGGGAAGGCAAGAAAAGCCTAATGCAAGTAAAAACTTTGGAAAAGGGAAAATCGGGGCATTCAGGTCAGGTAGATCCTGTTGAAAATCATATAGAGCAATTGAGGAGAGAATTTAGCCCTTCTTAGATCACAGGTGAGACATCTTTATAGTAGATGTATATCTATTGCAATTATTTAGAAGATTAATTCAAATAAGATGTGTTAGTTTTGTGTTTATTAATTAAATCTAAAGGATAATTCTAATAGAATTGGGTGGTTTTTTTCCTCTAATAAAAAAATGCCAAGTCATTTATTTGTGCTTTATTTTATTAAATGATATTGAAAAATGCAGGTACATATTTTCATTCTGTCAGTGGAAAAAGTTTGCAAAACACCTGTGCACACAAACATAGATGGGTATGAAGTGAGAACAGGTTTTATTCTAAGACTTTACACAATGTCTGTGTAAACAAAGTACTCATCACTTTTCTTGTTAGTGTGTACAGTTGCATCTTACGCAAATCAATTGTTGGAACTGTATTTGAAACAATATTGTTTGAGGATTTTTTTTTAAACTGTTTAAAAAAAATACAAATTGAAATTTACAAGCATTAGTTGAATGAAGTAGGAATTGAATTAGTCCTTTGGTATGAGAGATGGATGAAGTTGTTATTTTGCTAGTGGTCATCTCTTTCCTCCAGAGAGAACAGATAGTATAAAGTTAGAGTTTTAGAATGAGAAATGCCTTTCCTGTTGGGAACCATCTATGTTCCCGAGTTAGTGGTTCTATCTTTGTATCACCCTGGCAGATGATGAAGATAATGTATACACATTTGTGGCATGGCTCAAGCCAATCCCTCAGTGTTGCACAGATTTTTAATCTGTACCAGGCAGTTGTTCCAGCTGTTGCATAACCCAAGAATCATTTGCCCTGACAGTGTTACATGAGATGCACCTTGTGTCATTCTTCCAGTGAATCCATCTCTGCTGCCATTGGAATTCAGGCAGGATTTTCAGAAGATTCATATGCCTACTGGGAAATTTTCATGAATGCATACTCCAAGTTTGGAAAAAAGGCTAGAACTAGAATATTAGTTTGGTAAAATTACCATCCAGTTATTTTTTGTCTGGGAGAAACCATCTAAGAATGTGATGAAGAAACATCACAGTTACAATGTATAAGATAAGCAAATAGGTCTTTCCTATCTTTAACTGAAATGCTTTGGAACTGGTGGCATTTCTGTCGAGCTGTGTAATTGATCAAAGGAAAGTATAACTCTGTATACTTCAGGCTTTTTTTCAATTATACAACAGCTTTTCCATGCTACAGGAGCATGTTTTACTGTTGAGATTTTTCGTAGCCAAGCTGTGGAATGAGCAATACCTAGTAATTGCATTTTCTGTAAAAAGAAGTGGTGGGTTTTTTAAATATTTTGGAAGGTAAGTCTTGGGAATATAATTTTTCTCATATGTAAATGGGGATGGAATCCTATACTAATAGCTTACTGTTGAGGGTTTTTTAGAATGAGCAATCTCCAGAGATTTGTTGATCAAGAGTATGCTAAATAGTTAAGAAGAGTTAAATCTTGAAAGATACAGAAGCCAGACAGTGCAGGGAGTACAGGTTATTAAAAAACCCAAACCAGGATAAATATATGTTTACTCTTGGTTTAAATAATCTTTTTCATGATAATTTTGTCACTGTGAAGATGAGGCTATTTCTTTGACTGTTGCCTTCTATATAACATCTCTTTTGGTTTACATACTATGTAATTTCACTATTGAATATATATGGATTAGCAATATATTTAAGCATTAATTCTCATTTAACCACAGAGTCTTAATAAAAATTCTAATACTAAAATTGCTAAATTACAATTTCTGAGTTTGCTTTGTTCATTTCTTTAGAATGAATACCTTACAAATGAATTAAATGTAAGAGAGAGAGAACTGGAGAAGAACAGGACTGTAATAGCCAAACTTCAATCTAAATGTAAGTTTCAATGAGTTTTAAAACTAGGGAATATTTTCTGCTATATGTAGATAATTTGCTTGTTGAGTTGTTCTGTTTCTGTGATTGTGACCACAAATATCTGACTTTACAGCTTCTGTTTTCTTTAACAATAACTGAATTTGCTGTGTACATATAAAGTTATTATATACTCCTTCTGATATACTTTTGAGCTGTGGAAATTATCAGTATGAATTGGACCAGGTGTGAACACAGTGATTACAAAACAATGATTATAAATGGCTTTTATCAAATTGAAATTTCTTTCAATTCTCATTAATGACACTTGAAAAAAATAAGTGTTTATATGAGTCTATATCTTTGTGTGGGTGTGTATAAATTCATAAATAGTGTTGTTAACTTTTAACTTGTTAGTGATAGTACCTGCAACATAGTGTATTCATATTAAATACATTAAACTAGAATCTCTCATGTTTTTCCTTCCTGAATCAGACCTAATAAGGGCTTCAAGTTTTTGAGTGATCCCAATGATAACAATTACATAATTTACTTGTGTAATCTTAGTGCTTTTCTGGCTCCGAGGAACTGTTGGGGAATTTAATCCACTTGCTGTTTACATATTTATATATGTTACTTTGCAAGCAATGCATTTCAGTTCTGAAATAAATAATGTTAATTATGTTAATAATGTCAGTTTCTCTAGACAAGAATATTTTTGGTTTGGTTTGGTTTGTTTTTTTTTCCCAGAGAATATGAATTAAAAAAAAATTCTTTTTAACTGTTCAAAGTAAATTTGATGAAGCTGCTCGAACTGCTCCAAAAATTGCAGTTTGCTCCCAAGTGCTTTGGACAGTTAGCCATCTTGTTAAGATGAAGAAAATGTCCTGACAGATTTGATGGTTTTGATTTTTTTATATTTTTCAGACTTTTTACTCTGTTCTGGAAACTCTGGAATTCCACTCAGAAACTAATGATGGCAGGAAAATTTTATGTCTTGAAAGTCCTTATTACAGACAATTAATTGAATGTTTTGGTCTATTTTTCACACTTTGCAGCAGGGATTTAGGAAATTACACCCAAACATTTCCAAGATAGTCATGTTTCTGGGTTTTTAAAAGCCAGTCAGACAGGCTACTAAAGAAGTGAAGGGACAGGAAACATTGAAGACTGGAAGGTTCAATAATGTCAGATGTGTTCCCATTAGGCATTTCGTTATTATTCTGTTAGTATTTCTCCAGCAAAATACACTCTCTGGGTGTTTCTATCAGCTGTACTTTTAACTTCCTAAGTGTTTTCTATGTATATATAATACAAACATTCTTTTTATGTATCAAATCAACAAGTATTATAATGAAATGTCATAGGAAACCTTAACTCATTTTTCCAGTGCTTTTAGACACATTTACAATTTTTATTACAGTAAAAGAACTATCAGAAGAGAATAAACAACTTGAACAAGGAATGAAAGAAATATTACAAGCTGTCAAGGAAATGCAGAAGGATCCTAGTGTGAAGGGTGGAGAAACAGCCTTAATAATCCCTAGTCTTGATCGTTTAGTTAATGTAAGCTTGCTTTCTAGATTATTAGTTACCTTTATAGATTTACAGGCTTTTTTTTTCCCTCCTCAATTACTGACTTATAGTATAATAAAATAGTCGCTTCCTTATACATATGCTTCCTCTGTTACAAGTAGGAGTAATAGTGTGATACCTCTTTAAAAATGAAAATTAAAAATATACAGCAACAAAAGATTGCCAATAAAAAATAATTGACCAAACTAATCTTCAGCTGGATAGTATATGACTCTCTTTGGCAAGCTTATTGTCCCAGTCATAAAGCTTAGGTAAAAGCTCATGTGTATGTCTTCCATCTCCATAGGACCCGTAGGGAATGTTTTAAGAAAAATTCTCAATGCAAGTTTCTTACCAAAAAAGTTGTGTTTTTACAGGAAAATGTAACCATTTAAATCAATATGTATGACAAATATACCATCAGGAAACTGAAGTACATTTTAAAGCATTAAAAGTTTATGCATTTTGCTAATTTCATATAGTTCTAAACTTGAGGATTCCAGTTTATTATGAAAAACAAAGCTTTTCTGCACTTCTTCTCTCTTTTGTTAATTAAATGTTTGCTGCATTAGGCAATGGAGTCAAAGAATTCAGGGGGAATCTTTGATGCTAGTGTGCACTTAAAAGCTCAGGTTGACCAGCTTACAGGACGAAATGAAGAACTGAGACAGGAACTGAAACAGGCTCAGAAGGAAGCAACAAATTTCTCTAATCAGCTGGCAAATGCAAATGCAGAGGTACACAATTATTTTTATTTTTATGTTATTTTGTACTTGAAAAGTAGCTGTGCTGATAATTTAGAATGAAACCACACCATCTGTAAGATAGTGAATTTAGCTTATGTTAACAGTGTAATTATGCAAATCTTTAAATTTATATATTGTCTCTGCCAAATTGACAATTTTAAATTCAGATGTTTCTCTTCTTAATGTTACTTCATCCTTGGAATATTCCATGGTGTTAAACACTGAGCATGCCTGTTGTTTGAGGAGAGCTATGCTCAAGAAAGCTCACATATTTCTTTCTTCAAAAAGTAGTCTTGCATTTGTTATTTATAAATAGCTAAGAGAGATTTAAATGCTCTAAAATGATAAATCTTTCTCTAAAACCTGTATCTTAAATTGTACAATTCATTCTGTGGAATGCTTCTTCCAGGGCAGGAATGAGGAATGGAATATTAAATTACAAGAAGCCACATTTGAATTTGACTTTTAGAACAGTTTTGGTGATTCAAAAACATCTGGTCACTGGTATTCTTGAGTAGTGTTTTGTGTACTGTTGGAGTTGAGAAACAGAGCTTTTAGGAAATTAAATGAAAAGGGAAAGATCTGTTTAGAAAAAAACATCAAATAACCACTGTAGTAATTCTTAAAAAATGTTTTTGAAAAAGCAATAGAAATGCACTGGGTTTTCAATAATTTTGGGATAAAACTGTAGTGAATCCTCAGATATGTGAAATTGCCCTGATTGCTGGAGCCATTTAAAACATTTGGCTTAAGATACTATGCATTTAATAATTTATAGAATCACAGCATTTTGGAAAAGGTTACTTCTAAGAGTGTTTGAATACTAGAGAATATAAGTGGAAGTGTATTAATAATAACTGATGTAGCCCAGGAAAACAATATATTTTCCATTATCTTTTTTTTTTTTTAATTCAATAGCAAGAGCTACTTCTTTGTTTTTGTTTCATTCAGGTTGCACAACTGAAAAATGAAATAAGTTCATTGCATCAGTCAAAAGTTGCCAATATTGTCTTCCGAACAGTGGATCTTCCAGAAGGAATGGTTCCTTCAAGTGTTAATGTGATTAATTCTCTGAATGAATATTTAATATATCTTATACAGGTAACTCATTTGCTCCTTAATGTAAAGAATATTTGTTACATATAGCAAGTTACTCTAAAACCTAGTACCACGCCATGTATGAGCATGGGAGAACTCTCCAAAATTATTTTAAAGTTCTGACACCCAGTAAACTCTTTCAGACTATTCTGTTTGGTCTGGTTTTGTGTTTTTGGTTGGTTGGTTGGTTTAAAAAAAAAAACCAAACCAAAACTATAAATATTTTGCTGTGTTGTAAACCTGGAAAGTAATAGATAAGTAAATCTTTGACAAAAAATCAGATTTTATTGTTGCAGTTCTGAATTTTGATCTAAATATTTACCCACCCTTCATTCTCCTTTTGCAGTTTCACTCTGTGAGAAATTCTCTCTTACTAGTGTCTGGATTCCACACTTGAGTCTGCATGTGCAAATCCTATTCTGAACAGTTTTTCTCTATATAGCCAAGGCCTCTATTAATTTTCCATGTGAATTTTCATTCCATTTGTCAACTATATGTCAACATTTGTAAAAAGAGGCATAAATACATTGAAACCAACACCAGTGATTCCCATGAGAAGCATAGCAGACAAGGGTATAGTAAAGAATGATTCACTATGAGAATTGGAGTAAAAATAAATTACCATTTTGTTATAATTAAATTATTTTGTAATGTCTTTGATTGCTTTGTTTTTGTTGATTAGAGAACATTTTTCAACCGTATAGAATTATAAGTAGAAGAGTATTTGGGAACAGGAAAAGAAAACATCGCTTTCCAGTTAGACATCCAACTACTGTTCTTTGCTGGCTAGCAACATGTCATGGTGTTTTGAGTGCGGAGGGATGTAGTCCACAGTGCAGTTATGCACTATTTCACAACTATTAATTCAAATCCCAAAGTTTATTGGACTTTTTTTTTAACCTCCTGCTTCTAAAGAAAATACACATTTAATATCTGCAGTTCACACACTTCATGATAGAAGCATCTATCATGAAAAACAAAGGGAGAACTGTCATTTTGATTAATTCTTTCATGTTTAAAAACTGTATTAATCACTTCAGTATTTTTATTTTGAAAATAATCATTAGGAACTGGAAAATAAAGAACAGTTTCTTAAACAGTTGGAAGATGCAGCAGAGGACTACAAGAGAAAATTTGCAGTAATTCGTCATCAGCAAGGCTTGCTGTATAAAGAATATCAAAGGTATTGTTTTGTTAATTACAAAGGTTTGACTTTCTAAAGGTTTAATAATTTTGCATACTGCTGTGTGAAGTAGTTACTTGATTGAAGTCATAAATGCTGCTGCTCTTGGGTATGGACTCCATGTATTTTCTTTAGTCCTCTAAAGGCTCAGCTAATCAATGAGCAAGTACTTAATGTAAAGGAAGCAGTTATGGAGCAAGTCACCGATTATTTGCCAAACCATTCTGTCTACCTGTAAATCTTATCAGCCAAACTATTGGGCACAATTGTGAATGTCTGCTGAAATCTGCTGGGGCTGGTCTGTTTCAAAAACAAAAGGCTGACTTCCTGGCTGACAGCAGTGTAAGTGCCAGTAGTAGACCTGATGTTTCCAGAGACGTACTTAATGTGGAAGTATTTTTATTTGCAGAGTTTTAAATGTCTATTTTTACAGAGACATCTTCAAGAAGTAATCAGTTTGAAATACAAGTGTGTAATTTAAAGCAGATTAAATCCCATGTGTGTATATTTTGGGGAAATAAGGCATCTCTATCTCTACTACAGTACATGTGTGAAGAAGGGATAAGACACTTTAACTTGAACCAACTTCAACCTAAACAAAGGGGATAGTTTTCAAGTAATCCATCTACAGTTTATAATGATTTTTTTTTTCAAATTAGGTTACTGCTAAAAATAAGTATTGTGGTTTGTAATATTTCAGAGTTGTTTTAGTTTTAAAAATCACCAAGTCTTTCATTGTTCTAAATGAAAATATTTAATTACTATTTTAGTCAAAAGGAAAGCTGGCAGAAAGAGTCAGAAGACATGAAACAAGAAAAGAAAAAGCTGGAAGAGCAAAAAGAACAGGATGCTACAAAAATCAAGGCATATTCTGTAAGTAATTTTGTTGCTTTCATTTTTCAAAAAGCTTTAATACATAGAACTAAGTTTTAAATACAGTGCTGTAATTTGTTAGATGGGGAAAATGCTGCAGGGAAAAAAATCTGCTCAATTCAAATCAAATCACAGTGGAAGTGGTTTATTGATTTATTAGTGGAATGTAAATAGCTAGCTATCAGTGAGCTATACATTCAGTAACAGCAATACAAAATGTAAATCACAATATTAATGCACTTAAAAAATGTTACTATAGACCTAAAAATCTCTAAGCACTATTCAGGAACTTATCCCAAATATTTCCTATCCCACACATCCATGTTCACACAGTTGTATTCATTCCCTGGCCCCTTTGGGTTACCAGCACACACAGAGCCTTTCCTGAGAGTTCCTCTTGTGTGTGCTTCGGGGTGCTGTGGTGTGATGTGTTCTGTGTGCCTTCCCGCAGTCTGCTAATCCATGCACTGGTGAAAAATCACCCCAGGAGGTCACATACACATACCCAAGGTGTGCCTTCCCATTTGTTGCACTTGGTACGTCCAGTCCTTTAGCTGGAGTGCTGAGGCTTGTGTGTTCAGCAGGGAAGAAACGCACATGCAGGGACAGTGAGGAAACTTCCAGAGCTGAACTAGGTCATGAATGCTGCATTGTAACTTTCTTTGCCCTACTCTTAGTAGTTTTCATGCTTTTATACTAATTTTCAAGCTGACTACTTCAAGTATCTAATTTTACGTCTACTATTCAATCTGATGATATTCTAAGAATTAAGGTTATTACTTTGAATTATATCTTATTTATATGTACCTGTTAATGAATATGTATCTGTGTTTCAAAAATACAGGAAAGAGTATTATGTTTCTATTTTGAAATACTTCCTCCAAGATGGAATTCAATATTCTATTAAGAGAACTGAAAAATAACTTCTTAAGAAGGTGGTATTTAGAAGTTCTGGAATTGATGCAGGTGTCTAATCATAGACATGGTGAAGTTTTAGATGGCTTCGAGTGTCCTTGGTTAGATACCAGAAGCTGCCACATATGACAGTAGACATGGGACACACATGTCCTCTTAGAGAGGTAGACACAGGGCGAGGATATTGAAAGTAACTGTGGATGCCTAAGTTTGGATAGCTGAGTTCCAAACCTTTTCTGGTGGTCCTGCTAATAATCATGTTTGGAACTCTAATTAGTATTTAGCTTCTAATCCTCAGAAATTAATGATTTGAAGTTTTACATTTTTTAAAAATAGAACATTGTACGCTTATGCATGTTGTGTGTTTATGTTGCTTAGCAAAAACAAATTATTTCAGAGAGATTAATGGAATTTTTGCACTTAGATTAAAAAATATTCAAGCAACCTTCTCTCCGTAGTTGAGTTTTACCATATTTCTGTACAAAGTTTTTTTAAAAAAAATATTTTTGCAGAATTTACTCAGTGCGCTTCAGCTGGATCCTGATGAAACAAAAAAAATACTTGCAGAAAATAATAGAAAACTAACTGTTTTACAAGTTAATGAAAGATCACTAAAAAGGCAGTATACCACTTTGCTTGAAACTGAACGACATCTTAGAGAAGAAAATGAGAAACTGAAGAGTGAAATAACACATATGGAGACTGCAGTTATGGGGAAGATTGGAACCTTGCAACGATTCAAGGTGCAGTTTATAGCAGTAATAGTACACCTTTTTATTTTTACAATTTGGCAATACATACTCTTTTTTTAAGGCAGTACTCGTTTTTTGAATGTATTACCCAAAAGCTTGTTAAATTCTCTTAAAATAATATTTTGACAAAATTCTTGTTTAAATGAGCATCATAACATGAAACCTGTCAGTTTTACCATTCTGAAGTTGCTTTAACAAGTTCTTTTTATTTCAAGTGTTATGTGAAACCAAATCTTACTTTTTGGCCTTTTATGTTCCTAGGGCCTGTATTAACTGTATATATGAAATATACTGTGCCTTATCATCGAGAGGCAGCTACTGATAAAATTACCAAGAGAGTTGGAATACCAGAGAAATTTTGTCATTGTTTATTGCTAGCAGTTTATAAAAGTGATAGTTTAGTAAAATAAACCAGAATTGTATTCTAAAGCGTTGTATTAAGTGGTATTCTTTTTCTGTGGAGTAGTTTTAATTTTTCTGTTTAAAGATCTAGAAGACCTTTAGTAACACGTTATGTCAATTGTTTTCATAGGAAATGGCTAGCTTTAAGATTGCTGCTCTGCAAAAGGTGTTGGATGGTAGTGTGCCATTGTCTGAATTAGAACTGGCTAATAAGCAGTATAATGCATTAAGTGCTAAATACAGAGATATGTTACAAAAAGATAACTTGCTCGTCCAACGGACAACAAACATGGAACACATGGAGGTAATGTTTGCAGTATGCTTCTGCTTTTTTTGCCTTTTTTTTTTTTTTTGTCTCATTTAGTAGAAAGACAGAATGGAAGTCCAGGGGTTATATCTGTTCCATAATGAGTATGAGCTTTTGGAGCCAGTCTTACTGCTGCTATCAAATTTTAATTTGCTTACCTGGTATTTTTCAGTGGATTAAGAAGCATACGCAAAGACTTGGATTTTGTTTCTATGGACATACATAAAAGCATTTTGTTTAATTATTTTGGGTTTAGGGTTTGTTGTTTCTTTTGTTTGTTTGTTTGCTTGCTTGCTTTTTAAATTAAGCTCTGGCTATGGTCATTCAAGTATTTTTAGTTGTTTGATTACCAAAGTAAGCTGACAGAAGAAATACTTGCTGTCATCTTCAATTTTGGAGCTCATAAGAAAAGTAGAATGAACATAAACATTTCTGAAGCTTTCTCTCAAAGTAAATGCTTATACTAATTCCTGACTTACAAGAATGAAATGTTCAGTTCTGAAAGGCAGTAAACCTGTGGAATTTTACTTCCGTAAAAAAAGTAAATAACAAAAGATTTTTTACAATGTGTTTTCAAAATGTTATAGGAACAGCAAATATGTAACTATTCCTTTGAACCTCTGTTCTCAAGTAGTAGGGAGCTTCTTTTCAAGAACTTATTTTCAAGATGAGACATCATCCAGAAATGCTTCTTTTTTTTCCCCCACTGTTAATGAGGTATTTAGTGTGACAAAGATAGATTTCTTCATCTCGTCCTAAACACTGTAGGAATCACATTCACTGGTGGTAAACATTCCTGGTAATATTAGTTCACAGTAATATACAACACAGAGAGCAAAGACTAGCATTTTTAAACTTAGGAAGAAACTTAAACTGTTCTATCTATATATATGTGTATTATGGGTTGTGCATCAGTATCATCTGTTACTTTAGAAGATTTTTTTAAATGCTAAATGCCAAGTCTGCTACTGTAAATAGTTTGCTGTTATGTTGCAACTTTTTTGTCATATAGCATGAGAATGAATCCTTGAAATCACAGATAAGTTTATTGAATAAGGAACTGGAGATCACAAAAGAGAAACTTCACACTGTAGAACAGGCTTGGGAACAGATGACTAAACTGGGCAAGTATGAAAGTTATATTGCAACATTAAAAATCAAATGGTATGTCCTGTGTAACATGAATATTTTTAAACATTTTAAAATGCACGTATCTTAAAGTAAAATCTATTTTGTATCTTTCATTAATATTCTTTTTTTTTTCTGGCTTGTTCCATTTTGACTGATCTATTTGACTAAAACCAAGTTTGCTGTTTTCCTCAGGAAAATATACCATTTTGATTTTCTTTATCTTGGGCTGCTAGGTCAAGGGTTTAAAATCTGGAACTCTAAAAAGGAACCTGATTTTATTTTTATTTTTTTAATAAGGTATAGTGTGTTGTATCTTGATTGTCAGTCAAAGTGCTTTATGGGTTTTCAGGACAATTATTTATTTTTCCTGGTTTCATACAAAGTATTTTTTCTTGATATCTGAGGCTTTTTTGTGTACAGTTTAAATTCCTGTTATTCAAAACCAACACATCCATCCACATCTATTTCTTTTACAGATTTTAAATTTGCTGAAGATTTACCACTGAATTAAGGATAAAGTGAAAGGCTATGTCAAAAGTAGTTATCAATCTTAATAGCCATGGTTGCAGATGTACCCATTTGAAATGGATAATAATACTTTATTTAAATTAGATACTTTTCAGACATGTAATAAAGCAAGATAACCATGCATTCTGGTTAAAAAAAAGTAATACAGATGTTTTGATGAAGTTTATCTGACAGAGATAAAACAAACCTCATTTTCTGTTTCATGTTGCAAATAATTTTCATAGGTGAATCAGCCTGTGTATTCCCTAATTTAAATATTTTTTTAATCTAGGGGATGACAGTGCCATGGACAAGGCCACAAAAGCAATAGCCAACAGTGAGATTTTGTCCATTTCGAAGAAAATCACTATGTTGGAAATGAAGGAACTAAATGAAAGACAGAGAGCAGAACATTCACAACGAATGTATGAACATTTAAGGAATACTGTAAAGCAAATAGAAGAACGTAATTTTGAATTGGAAGCAAAGTTTGCTGAGGTAAATTTGTTGAGTTTTAACAACAATTTGACACATCTTAAAAAGATATTTTTGATCTTTTCGAAAAGTATTAATCTAATTTATATCCCAACTGGCAAATAAGTTTATATGCAAAAAATACCTGCCTTTAAGAGCTGCAACTTTGCATGCACAAGACATTTGTAAAATGTGTAACTAATTTGTCAGTACTTTATTTCAAACATTCATTTATCTCTGTAAAACACATGATGAATGTCTTGATAGTTTGGTATTTTTTCAGCAGACTGCTAAAAAACAGTCTGTTCTTGACTTGTTACTCCTTGTGTGTAATTCAATCTCTTTTCTGCTAATTTTCCCTTTATTACCAATAATTCAAAAAACATTAGACCCTTGAAGGCCTTTTGCAAATGATAGTGTCATGATTTTGTTACAGACTGGTAACATCCTCTGTAACATTATCTATAATACAGGAATAGAAGTCATGTGCCATTGAAGCTTACGATTCTTAGTAATCCTGTCATATCCATCTTAATCCTGTTAGATTTTTTTTTTGTCCCTGTTGTTCATATTTTGTTACCTAAATAAATTCATTATTTAATAGTAGGATGCTTTATTAAAATTTCCTTTCTACATTTATTCATAGGCAGTTGTAAACATTTGTTCTTTTGTCATTATTTACCTATAATTTAAACACAAGAGGAGAAACTTCCCTAGCTATTTAAGATTGCTGTTATGTGACTCCCCAATTCTCTGTTGTTTTAGTAACATTTCTTACACTGTTTTGATTTGAATTAATTTGGGACATGAAGTAACTGGAAGTGTTTAAAAGTTTTCAGCAGCAGTATTGTTAAAGCTTTTTCTGATGGCATGATGTCTTTCACTTCATTAGAAATCCTAGGGTGCTGCACCTGAGGTATTACATTTTCCTTTTTCTCTTTTGCGTATATGATTATCTGTCTTGCAGTATATGTAGAACTGCTGGTCTGTCTTCATTCTGAGTTGATGAACTCCTAATGCCACATTTTTTTTCTTATTACTTGCTCTGTGCATCCCTTTTTTTTCTCCTTTCCATGGATTCAGCACATACAATTTTTGTTTTATATACTCCTTTTGGCAGTTCCTCTTATTCTGACACTGTTGCTTTTTTTCAGAGAGAGATGCAGGCAGGGAGGTAGGTAGGTAGACAGAAAGATAAAAACCAAGATTGCACTAAGGTAATTAATAAAAGTTGTGATACCAGTATAAGAACTGATAACTAGAAGTTGTCTGCTACACATCTTCTAAACTTAAAAATTTACCTCAACACAACTGTTACTTTTCCATATAATAGTGCTTCAAATATGTGAAGTATACATAATATGATAAACGGCACTTTTTTTGGTTATTTTAGGAAATCAGTTATTTTACTAAGGAGTAGTGTCAGACTAATCTGCCACAACTGTATTTCCTAAATGAATTCCCAAGGCTTCTCTGTGTTGCCTAATCCTTTCCAGATACCTGTCTTTTCTTAATGTTCTTTGGTTTCAGTTGAAACTTTGATTACTTGGTATTTAATAATCAGCTCGACAAATCAACCTGCTTCAAAGAATTACTTAAAAAGTAAGTTCTTTTTGAAAGAATGAAAGAACTACACTATCATGAGTCTCAGCACCTATAATCTGTGTTTGTGTTACCAGTCCTGATGTACTAGACAGTATATAAATACATAGGTAAGACTGTTCATTTCCTAAGGTTTACAGTTATCTTCTTTTTTTTTTTTTTTCCTTATTTTAGTTATTATCATAATAGTTTTAAGAAAATTCACTAAACAGTTTTTGTAGTGACTGAAAAAGATACTTTTGCCACTGCTTTTTCTTTGCAGAGTTGGGAGCAGTTGTGTGAATAGGATACCATTTTATTTTTTTATTTTTTTATTTTTATTTTTTTTAAGCTCACAAAAATCAACCTTGAGGCACAGAAAGTAGAACAGGAATTAAGAGATGAACTGTCAAAGAGTGTAAATAAGGCAGTAAGTGATGCAGATAGACAACAAATCATGGACCTAGAGAAACGTGAGATGGAGCTCAAGATTGAAGTATCAAAGTAAGTGTTAAAGTAACAAATTTAGAATGCAGTATGTTCAGAAGCATGCAAAAAGTCAGGCTGTGGAGGCTTATGTAATACACTGCTTATGTACTTACTAACTGATAATTTTCAATGCCTATTTTTTTGGCATTTATATATGCCAGATTAAAATTGGAAATGAAACATTTAATTCATAACTATAAAGAAAGTAGTTTGTTTCATTCTTATTTGAACAAGGGATTAAGTGCTGGCCTGGATGTATATGGCTAAATATGTGCTTAGATAGTTATTACTAGGGTTTTTTAACTAATTAATTACAGTTTATTTTGTTTCTGTGCCACAACCTCCCTTAAATGTATAAAAATCTCATAAAAGAAATTGGAAAGCAACTCTTACTTTCAAAGAGTCATAGATAATTCAAATATTAAGGTAGGGGAGGGTGGTGGGTGCCATGTACTTAGAACAGATTAACTTTCTGTGCATGAGTTGTAAGACTAACCTTTTTAGATAGGTTGATAGGGACATTTGTCTTTGAGTAAATACTGAAATCCTGTTACATTACTAAACCAGCCATGTCTATAGAGATATTACCAGTGATTTATTTTTTTTTAGAACTGAAAATGAGTGATTAGACTTAGGGAAGAAAAGAAACTAATGGAGAATTAATTTTTTTTGAGGATTTATGTACTGACGTGAGACAGAAATGGAGCATAGAGATGATTAGTTCACGGGAAAAACATGGCATTGTTTTCCTGGAGTAGGTTACTGCTAGCAAGCTTCTATATAACTTACAGGAGTATGTCCTGTGAAAAAGCTGAGAGGCAATACAGAAGAATTTTCATAACAAGGACTCTTTAGTAGTAAAGAGTATGCTGAAAAGAAAAAAAGTCTTCAAATGTTTTGATATGAGGAAACATACTAACCCTATTTTCTTTGTATCTTCTATACAGAAAAACTTTAGAATCATAAAATAGAATAATAGTATCATTAAGGTTGGAAAAGACCTCCAAGATCAAGTCCAACCTTCTACCCAACATGGACCACTAGACCATGTCCTGAATTGCCCCATCCTCCTATTTATTTTTTTAAACAAATCCAGGGACAGTGACTCCACAACCTCTCTAGTCAGCGTGTTCCAATGCTTAACTACTCTTTCAGTAAAGAATTTTTTCCTAATACCTAATCTGAACTTCCCCTGGTGCTATATGTGGCCATTTTCTCTTGTCCTGGATGAACTTTATGGATGATTGAGTAGTTTTGAGTGACGCAATGCTCGCTTTTTTTCTCTGCAAGATTAAGAGAACTGTCTGATGTAGCAAAAATGCAAGTTGAAGCTCTGGAGGCACGCCAGCAATACAGAGATGAAGAAGTGGAATCTCTTAGAATGCAGATTTTAGACTATCAGGTAAATTTAAGCTCTCATTAACGCAGCACTTTGGATATTTTTCCCTGAGTGAGAAGAAATGAAGGTTTTTTTTCAGTGAATTAGGAAACTGCAAAAGCATTTCAGAAGGATCTTAGTAAGCTGGCCCTTGTAGCGGCCATACCTTTTCAAGAGTTCTGTATTACATTAATTATTCCCTTCTCAATTTTTATTTTTCCATTTCTAGCTGTACAGCTATGACAAATTTTGAGCTTTTTTCCATATTATTTAGGCAATGTTATTTCCCATACGAATAATAGCTTATGGTAAATACTTAAATATAGTATCAGGAAAGTTTGGTTTTTTACAAGGCATAAAATAATCTGTAAACCTTGAAGATTTGTAGTTGACATTACATTGCTTTGTTACTAGCTGAAACAATTTCTTAGGATTTGTTGTCATGGTCTAGAGTGGTTTGAGCGTCTAAAAATGACACTTGTGTCAGCTTTTACACTGCAATATTTTCAAAGATTACTTTCACATTTCTTCCTAATTTCTTGGTATTTTGGAAAGATACAATTTTTAAGATCAGTACCTGAAAAGATGCATTTCTAAAATGTGGCTGTAGAAACAGTGGTGGAAAAATAAAAAAGCTCATTTTAGAGGCTAATTTTTGCTCTTATCTATGGAATAAAATGCAAGCAATACGTAATACAAAGACAAAAAGTCCATCTTGTTTATATTTACATATACACTGCATTAACATTTTTTAAAAAAATAATTTGTTCCGTAATTTTGTTCTTAGGCACAGTCAGATGAAAAAGCAGTTATTGCAAAACTGCATCAACATATCATAGCCCTTCAAGCTAGTGAATCTGTTGCAGTAAACAAATTGGAGAAGCTTAAATCAAAACTACAGAAGATGGAGATCCATAATCTACGTTTAGAGCAGAAGCTTGATGAGAAAGAGCAAGCCTTATATTTTGCCCGACTGGAAGGAAGGAATAGAGCCAAACATCTACAGCAAACAGTTCAGTCTTTGCGACAACAGTTTAGTGGTGCTCTGCCTTTAGCACAGCAAGAAAAATTCTCTAAAACAATGATTCAGCTACAGAATGACAAATTGAAGATCCTGGAAGAAGTTCAGCATGCCCAGCAGGAGCGTCAAAAAGCAGAAAACAGAGCATTAGAAATGGAGTTAAAACTGAAAAGTTTAGAAGAATTAATAAGTGCATTGAAGGATACAAGAGGAGCTCAAAAGGTTTGCTATATTACAGCTTTGAATAGCTTTGTTCATCTGATCTGCATTTAAATTACATTTCCCTGCAGTTTATTCCCTAGACATCTGTTTTGATGTAGAAATGTCAAAATACACTGTCAGAATATGCCAGCTATCACTGTTTTCCTATTTTAAAAAAGTAATACATCATTAGTTATTTGCCCTGTAAAAGCCAGTGCTGTCAGATTTACTAATTTTCTTTTGTACCAAATTAAGTGGCATAGAAAGTATATTAAATTGAATTAAATTATGAATTTAAATTATGAATGAAATTAAATTAAACACAGAGTAGCATTCTGAAGTTCTGTTCCATGTGCTTGCATTGAAATGTTCAGTGCAAATCCTTGTCTTTTTAAATAAATCAAGGGGCAATAATTTAGGCAGCATGGTTAGTAATGTTTTTATACTCACATAATTCTCCTTAGTTATATTTTGCTACTGCAGACAGTGTTGCCTTGAAATTTGAATAAGGCTTGCTTTATTATACAACACTGTGTGTTGTATTATGTGGTTGTATTCTCATGACTAAAGATGCCTGCATGTAAGCAATGGTTGTGGCACTCTTGGCATGTTGTAGTTTTAATCCAGTTTTCAAATATTTTTCTAGAGCATTTTCACATAAATCATAGAATCATTAAGATTAGAAACAACCTTCAAGGTCATTAAGTCCAACCACATGCTAAACATTATTATGACCACTAAACCATGTTCTGAAGTGTCACATCTGTGTTAAATGTCTGTTATTCTTAGTGCATGTGCATTTTTCAATACATACAGGTTTTAATGCTTTTGAATATCTCTTGCTGCTTTAGAGAAGTGTACCAAACTTCTTGCATGCTTTTATTATTCAGTCTGGACAGATGCATAGGGTATAGCTTAGTTAGGTCATTTGAAAATTCTTTGCAATGCACTGATGTTTGCTGCGCTTTTCAGTCATTCCTCTTGCAGTTTCATACTCTTTCCATGTCTCCTCACTCAAGGGAATTGAAGAAGCTTAAAAAGGTAGACAGTATTTTTTTCCTGTTGTTTTGATAAGTGCCATACTGGTTCAAAATTGGAGTGTAGCTGCATCTAGTTGGCTTGGGGGTTTGATAAACTATAATACTGTGTGTCATTCATTATTAGGTAATGGAATGGCATATGAAAATGGAGGAGCTCCATCTTCAGGAACTCAAACTCAATAGAGAGTTAGTCAAGCAAAAGGAAGAGGTGAAGTATCTGCATAATATAATTTCTGAATATGAATGCACAATTAATAATCTGGAAGAAGAAATTGTTCAGCAGAACAAGGTATGTATTTCTGCATGCTATTAGAAAAACAGCCTATTCGTTATCTCACCAAATGATTTTAAAAAGAAAGATTCTTTCTAGTAAGTTTTTAACAGACATTTGTATATTGGTTCCAAATTCTTTTTAAATAGCACATTTGAGTATTTTACATTTTGGTATGTCTTTTTTTTTTTTCTTTCTTTCTGTTTAAGTTGGCTATGAAATTCCCTTTCCCTTTAATAAATAAAAATCCTTTATCAAACATTTGTTAACAGTTTCATGAGGAAAGGCAAATGGCTTGGGACCAGAGGGAAGTAGAACTGCAGCACCAGTTAGACCTGTATGATCATCAGCAAAATGAAATAGTTAGAACAGCTCTAAAGGTACATGCACTGAATTAATTAAAAATATGTTCATAAGCACAGTTTTCAGAGATGTCAGATTACATTAATATTAATATTTCTGTGCAGTTGGAAGATGATACAGAATCAGTTCCAGACCCTAGTTTGCCACTGCCACAACAACTTGAGTTGGCATTGAGAAAGATTCAGGAGTATATCCGAACAATCCTGGAAACTAGGGCAAACTGTAAATCACTGGAAGAGGTAATTAAATGTATAAATAATCATATAAAGGGACAAAGTCTGTATTTCTATGCCCTTTATATTTTTTAGATAATTAAAAACCTTTTATAAATGTTGCTCAGTTGTGTTCAGTCCCTTAGAAGAATTTAGCACAGAGAAAATGTAAATAATATAAGCACACCATGACTAAAATAAAATATTTTTTTCATTGGAACAAATTTTTGGGAAAATATTTGAATATTTTGGATTGTTCATTTAATAGGGAAGATGCTCTTGCTGTACAAAATTCAGTTGACTACAGCTAGTTAAATTTAGCAAGTCTTACATTAAATTTAACTAGTTGCAGAGCATAAAATCCTTTTATCTTGGGTTGCTCAATTGAAATTCTGTTACAGAAAATACCTTGTGGTTCTTAAGAAATTTGAAAAACACCAGCTTCTTAATTTGGTAGCATAAAATTAGTGCAGAATTGTCTTGGGCATAAAGACATGGTAATGTTATTCTGTGACGCTTTTCAACTAATGGTAATCCTGTACAGCCAGAACCAAGTGCAAAACAGTTTGTGTTTACAAGTCCATTTAGACAATTCTTTCTGGTACTTGTTTTAAAAAGTAAGACTTTTTTTCAGTGTTTGAATTCTGGAAATAAAACAATTTTTTTGTTGTTGCAGAAATTAAAAGAAAAGGAAACTGCTCTGTGGAAAGCTGAACAAAATGTTTTATCAAGAGACAAAGTTATAAATGAACTAAGACTTCGATTACCTGCAACATCAGAAAGAGAGAAAATAATGGCTGAATCAGGCAAACAAGAAGATGATCCAGTGTACCGTCATGCCATAAAAATTGCGCATCAAACCATTGCAAATATGCAAGCAAGATTAAATCAAAAGGAGGAAGTGTTAAAAAAATACCAAGATTTGCTTGATAAAGCAAGAGAGGTAGTTAAACTTTTTGCACAAAATTTCTTACATTTTCAAGTTGTTTTAGCTGATCCTTGTTTATCACATTACTGGTGAAATCTCGGAATTTTCTTACCTCAAAGGTAACAAAACAGATACAGTGATTTTTTTTTTTTTTTTTTTTTTTTTTTTTTTTTGTTCTGTAGAAAGTTCATGTAGAGTGTTTAACTTCGTTAAATAGGAAGCTTGCTCAGTCAATAGGTTATATATACAACGTCTGTCTAGGAATTAAATTAGTATGACAGGAAGTAAATTAAAATTCTGTTGTGAGAAGTAGTCTCAATATATTGTATATTTATATGGAATTTCCTAGAACTTGCAACAATGATCTCTGGACTGCATTTTGTAGTGAATTTGGAAGGTACAGGAAAGACATGCATTTATGTAAAATATGCTTCTTAAAACATATTTTAAATTAAACTACATTTTAAAGCATAAACAGTGAATCTAAGCATACTTTATTTAAGCATACTTTATATTCTTTATTCCCTTAAAGCATATTTTAAAGCATAAACCTTGTGTCTAAAAGGTGCTTCAAGACTAAACATACAAAAGTTTTAGTGTGATTGGATCAGGAGCATGTTTCTGAAATAGATTTACTGTGATCTTCACTTAGTGTGCTTTGGCTAACGTGTAGTGAATCCTTTTGGGAGAAAGCAAATTTTTTTGCTTTGTGAGTAAACCAGAAGATGCAGTCTAAAAATGAGCCTGCTGTGCTGCTCATTTCTTTCAGATATTCAGTCTACAGAATCACACTGTAGTCCACAGTAAATAGACCCAAAAAATGTGGGTATCACTATCAATACTGATAGGCATAGTTGTTCAGAAACAGCACTGTCTTGCTCTTCAGCTCCTGTCTGTTGCACCATACTATTTGATACATAGCTTAAAACTTCAGTAGTAGATTTTGTTTCCAATGGTCATAAAAAGGAAAATTAGAATCAGGAAGAATTAGGAAGAAGAAAAGAACTTTTAAAACCTCCAGAATTAGAGGAGAATTTAGGGGGCAATACCGAGCAATGAGTGAGCAATGAAGATATGATACTGTAGTTTCATGACTTTCTGGAATACTGTGCATCACTAGAGTTATATTTTCATTTCAGGAACAAGAGGAAATAGCAAAGAAACATGAGGAAGACCTTAGAGTTCTACACCAGAAGTTAAATCTGCATACCGACAATTCCCTTAATAAATTTAAACAGACTGCTTCGGTGAGTTATGTATATTTGTGGGATTAGTGAAGTTGTTCCCAGATTTTTTAAATTGTTGCTTAAAAGAAACAGTTTTGCAGTCAAAAGTAAGTAATAAATGACAGGAAAAATAAATGGTTGCTTGCATACGGAATTACTGCATTATTCTTGAGAGAATTTGCAAGAGATGGGTTAGAAAGAAAGTGTAAAAACCCAAAGTTACCACCTCCATATATATAAGCATTTTTCCTTTTCTCCTAATCTATGGAGACTTCTAGGAGAGAGAGATATATTTTGCTTTCTGTTCTTTTCATTCCATCTGTAGTTATGTTAAACTAACCCATTTCAATGCAGATTTTCTCTTAACATTTTATGATATTTAACCACTATTTAACTGTATATTCTATGGATCATTAGATGCACAAAGATATTTTCAAAGCAGGGTGACTGCTTTCTCTGTGGACTAAGAAAAACATGTCAGTGAATAAACATGTTAGCTATTAATACTTGATTATATTCAGGATTGAGTTTAAATGCATCAGTCATGCTTACCTTTGATGTAAAGCTTAAAATGCTCATCACATGTATTTGTTTTGTTTTACAGGAGTTAGTTAAAATGACCTCTTCATCTCTTTCCAACAACAAAAACTCTCTCCGCTTAGCTGAAATGGAGCAAACTGTAGCAGAACAAGATAATTCTCTTGCTTCACTTGTTGGGAAATTAAAGAAAACATCCTCTGATTTGGAGAAACAAAAACAAATTACTTTAATAAAAATCAAAGAGTTTGAGAGTGTCAGAGCCCAGTAAGTATTTAGACTGTTAACAGAAGTGACAATTAGGTTGGATCAAGACAGTTATGCACTGCTGCCATAGGACAGGTCTATGAAATTGAAGTGGTTTTGCTGAATTTAAGATATGGCTGAAAAAACAACTCAAAAGCGTTACTGTGGTTGGTAAATAATTTTTCATCTGTAGTTCTTCATCAGGGCTAATGTTGAAAAAGCATGGCTTTCAGTTGTTAGCTTTGTGCCATTCAGTGAAGAAGGAAGTATTCAAGGAGTCTTGGTATGACAGTTGTCTTTAAGCTACTGTGACACTAGCTAGTTGGTGGAATTTTTGTCTTTTTTTTTTATATCCCCCCATATACATCCATTTGGGCTTGCTGCCTAAAAAGTTTCAACTCATGAAAATTTAAACCTTGTTTAGAAGGATAAAAATATGATACTGTCTTTACCTCTGAGAGCCAGGAATTAGCATGAACAATGTTCTAATCTCATTTTGCTGATCTGCTTGAATAATTTTTTTATTAAATGGAGACCTTCTTTGTTGAGTTAGCCTTTTATGCTGTTTCCAAATGTCTGAGCCATTTGCTTTAACAATAATAAAAAAATGAAACATTGTGCTTTTTGTTAGTTATTTGGAGTTTGCTAACTTAATTATTGCAATGTACGCTATTAATGCTTATTTTTTTATTAGGCTTCAGGAAAAGCACATAGTTGATGTGGAACAACTAAAAGATGAAGCAAATGAATTGAGAAACGTGTTATCTCAGATGGAGAAGGAATTGGCAAATGTAAAAGCTGAACTAGAGGTCCAAAAAGAAGCAAATAATAGAGCACCCACAGCAACGCTGAAAAACCTGGTGGAACAACTGAAGAGCCAGTTATCTATAAAAGAGAAGCAGCAGAAAGTTAGTCAGAAAAAAATAATCCCTATATCATACAAATGTTTAATGTTGCTTAATGCTTACAAATTCTATATATAGTACAGCAGGAGGTAGAATATAATTGCATAATATAACAGTAAATTATACTTACCTTTTCTTGTTTCATAATGTTGATAATAACAGCTTTTTCACTTACAAAAACTTGAATTTACTATTTTCAGGCTTTGAGTAAAGCGCTTCTGGAACTCCGAGCAGAAATGACTGCTCATGCTGAACAGCAGATTATTTCTGCTGCATCACAAAAAGAGGCATACATGAATGTCCAGGAGATTGTTGACAGAGAAACAAAAGGGCTTATGGTGAGTACTAGGTAATATCACTGTATTGCACTGTTGTATAATCTTGATTTTGAAGGTTTGCTGTTTTGTTTGTTTCCTTCTAGATGCAGATAGAGGAATTAAATAATCAGATTGCAAAACTTACAGATAACCTTAAAGTAAGTAAAACCAGGGAAAGTTCTTTATCTGATGAAAGGGATGAGCTGAACCAAGAACTTCAGAGGCAACAAAAAGCATTTTCTAAAATGTTGAGAGAAAAAAATGAAATGGAAAAAGAAAATGAAGAATTGAAGAAACGGATTAGACGGCTAAGCAGTAGCATTCAGGTAATTTTTTTAAAACAATTTTTGATCTTGGTTAAGTTTCTGCATAGTTTTGGGGGGTAAAAGTTTTGGGGGCAGTACTTCTGCAGGCGTTGGGACTTAAACTCGATTTAAAAATTTGAATTTGCTCTTCAACTGGGTTACATGTGAGCTATTAGTTTTGCTGCTGGAAGCATGCCTCAATTAAAAGGAAGAGACCAAAAAATACATTTTTTTCTTGCAATGTGTTTGAAAGAATCTAAGGAGCTGAATTGCCACTTTCAACACTTCTTTGAAAAATGGAATTTTGTGATCTTCCTAACTATAATTATTTTCCCTTTCAGAAGAAGGGTAAAGGATTTACACTAGAATTGTTTATTTTTTCTTTTTTTTTTAATTCAGCTACTTGCTGATGATTATTCAGTTTAGAATGAAAAGATGCATTCCAATACTTTAATGTTTTAAAGATATTTTTTCAAAGGTCATGTAGGCTGTAAACTAATTCTACCAATTGGGATTAAGGTCCTCATTTTTTCAGTGGAGAGAAATACTTAGGTAGCAGTCATTAAAATTTAAGTCTTTAAAAGTTTGTAATTTTTCAGAGCAAAGTTGATGAACAAAATCTGATAGATGCACTTCAGAAAAAAATTAAGAAGTTGGAAATTGACCTTGAGAAGAAGTGTGAAGAAACAGGAAAAAGGGCTTTGAAAGAGGACAAGGTATGTGATATTTAGATTAAAGCTTTGAAAGACATCATCAGTGTAGGTCTAGACAGTTCAACTCTCCCTGTTACGTCTAAAAATGCCAAACAACTAACCAGACAGTCCTGATCAGAAGAAAAGCCTTTTCATGGCTGTAACTTCATGTTTCCCATGGTCTTTGTTACTGTTCTTTTTGCTTAGTCCTGTCTTGTTAATGTTTTCCTGGCCGTTTGTAGAATTAAAGATCCCTTGCAGATCTTAGGAAACTAAGATTTTATAGACAGCAGTGAAATTCATTACATAATTACGGTCAAATGTGCAAAATCAATGCAATGATAAAAATATGAAGTACCTAGGAGGGACAGTGTGAATCCCCAGAGGTGCTATCTGTATAAGTGATTATTCTTCACAATAGTGATGTCCACCTACAAGAGCTTTGAGTGATTTGAGATGTGTTCATTTTATCAGTTGTTTCGTTTGGGGTTTTTTGCCTTTTTTTTTTTTACTATTACAATAATTTAGTGGCTTGTCATAGTAACCATAAAATATACTGGAATATTATAGCATGTTTTAGGATGACATTCAGACTAATTATGATCTTAAATATTATTCTAGGACTGTACTTCTGCTTCCAGAGTAATTTGAGACTTTTAAATACCTGTTGCTTAGTGTTTAGAGCTATTTTTCTCAAACTCCATGTTTTTTTCTTTTTCAAGATTTTCCTTTCTGTCTGTGCCTTAGTAGCAGTAACTGTTTAGAATCAAGACAGAAAAGAAAGTACATGGGCTAACTGGACAAGGGAAAAGTCCAATTAAAAAAAATAAATTGCTTACAGGAATATTGACTAATTTTTCAGCCCTTTGTACATACAAGTTTTAACTAATATATAATTTAGTTACTGAACTAATGTTTAAGTAGAGATTCCATTTCCCATAGGAAAAGTTAAACTAAAATGACCAATTGTACAGCTGTGCAGCAGGGGCATATAAATTCCTGGTAAGCTGCAGAAGACAGATCTGTAAATTGGCATAAAAAAAAAACCACTTATTTTTCTTTAATTGGTCTTCTTTACTAACTTGTAATTCAAAGTAGAAGGATGTATTGCAGTACTACTTCTAATTTCATAAAACTGTCACTCCTTTTTTGTGAAATGAACAGTAAAAAGTAAGGAAAAATTTGGTAATAGCATTAAACTGCATCAGCTTTATGAACCAGTCACTACAGCATACTTAAGGTATCCAGCTGGACCTGCTATTTACCTTACGGTAAATAAGGTAAATAATATATACCTGCTATGGTTTCATCTTTTAAACAGATAAATGAAGAATATATAATTCTTGGTTTTCTAATGTGTTTTCTTATTTTGCTTTAACAAAAAGAAATTGAAAAAGATATATATAATCTGCTTATGTGCTTCACAGACCTCCAAGTTGGAAATAATTAGATGGGAAGAAGGTAAAAAATGGCAAATCAGAATGGAAGGATTTCGGAACAAACTAAGGGAAAAGGAAAAGGAAGTAAATACTTTAACCAAACAATTGAATACATTGAAGGAAATTTATACCAAGTGAGTTGGTTTTAATAGTTTCAGCTACAAGATGACGACATAAGGGAAATCCAGATTTGTTTGCCACACAATAATTACAAGGGTTTGTTACATTTAAAAGATTGACGTTGCTATTGAGATTAATAGGATAAGCTAATTAATTATAAAGCAGAAGACTACTAGTATACCTTCCCTTGTTATATATATTATATTTGTATATATATGTTGTTTATTAGAAGAAGCTGTCTCTGAATAAAATATAAGTACTGTATTATGCTGCTTGTATATAGCATTCTATTATTTCCATGAAGCAAATAACTGCTTTATGAAGACAGGCTGTTTCTCACCCATGTGTTACATAATCAGATGGCTTGGATTGGATACTGTGCTACTGTTACATGTACTGCATACTGATGGTCCTAGAACTATGAGATGGAAGCCTTTAAAATAAACATGTACAAACACTCTGCAAATGTTATGTTTACTTCAGTAGAGTAATGGCAGAGTCTTAATCATAAAAGATGCAGAAGTGAAAGGAAACTGTGATGGTGGTTGTAGCTGTTGTTAGATTGCAATCTGAAACTGCTTCAGAATGGCATTTATTCTTAGCAAGTCTTGCATGAGTTTCACGTAAAACAGAGGCAAGACCAGGAAGTGGTTTATGACATGCATGATGCTGACATAAATGTTCACTGTTTTTTTCCATGTTTTTTTGTTTTTTGTTGTTACTTTTTTTAATAAAGCTGTGCCATCTAAACAGAAAAGAGGGTATGGTTCAGTGAGCCAATAAATTGCAAATATGGATTCTTTGAGAGAAAATGTTATCTCCTAAAGTACACAAGTTAGCCAATAGAGTTTTAAATATAAGTTTACTGGATTTTGCAGGACTGAAAAAGAGAAAATTGCTCTCCAGAAAAAGCTGAAAACTACTGGTGTCACTGTTGACCGTGTTTTTGGTGTAAGAGCCTCAGAGACTGAAAAAGATCTGGAAGAACTAAGAAAACGGAATCTAGATTTAGAAAATGAAGTTGCTCACTTGAGGTGAGAGGCATTTTAAAAGAATCTATGAAAACTAAAAAATCTGAAGAAAAAAATCTGTGGAAAGAGTCTCTTTTAGACTAAGCAAAGTTAATGCTACTTGGGAGCAATTGGGCATGTTCAGAGAATGCAGCATTGATTCATTATTCTGAAAAAGTAAATAATGTGAAAAACATCTGGCTCCTGTTGTGTAAAATTATGATTAAAATTCAGAGTTGGTTAAGGTTACTGGAACTGCTAAGTAGTATTTAGGAAGTCTATTCTTAATCAGTGTATCAACTATCACAATGGATAGTGTAGCTGAGTAATAAGAGCTGTACACATCTCAAAAGAGTAGATTCATTTTGCCAAAGTACTTTGAATTCCCAGGAATTAGTTGAAATGGTGTATATGGGTTACACTGATTTAGAATAACTAGTCCAGTAATCCAGAAGTTTATGGCATTTTAAGTTTATGGCATTTTAACTTTATGGAATGTTCTTGGGTTTTGTGGTTGTGGGGTTGTTTTTTTTTTTTGGTTTGGTTTTGGTTTTTTGGGGTTTGGGTTTTTTTTGGTTGGTTGGTTTTGTTTTTTGGGTTTTTCTTTTTTGTATTAGTAGCCATTTATTTGGTTTGGCTTGACTTACTTTTTGATGTAGAACACAGCAAGCAATCCCACGAGATTCTGTTGTAGAAGAATTACATTTCAAAAATCTGTACCTCCAAGAAAAGCTTCATTCATTGCAGAGACAATATTCAAGAGAGACATATTCTCAACCCTTGGTAAGTTAGTAATGTGACTGTTTTATCTAAAGGAATCATACCTACTTAACAAAAATATTTCTGATCTGTTTGGTATTCTGTGTCATTTAGCTGGTTTTATTTCAGATAGTATTCTAAAACAGGATATGAAATACTCAGTTTTAAGTGTTTTTAAAAAACAAAAAAACCCCCCCCCCCCCCAACCAAAACTTAAAGAGCTTCTGTGTTCTATGTGTAGAAGCGGAAATATTCAGTATCCCAGCACAAGTGGAGAAATCAGAGATAATATATTATTTAATATGTGAGTTTGCAACTGAGAGACTACTTTTATATTCCACAAGGATGGAAAATTTGGGATACACAGCGTTCAGGGAAATGCTGAGCTGCATTTTAGTTACACTAGGCATTTTCCTTGTGTTTAAATTTGTACAAGGTTCATTATATTGCAAATATTGCGTTACTATGTTATTTTATGTTATTTTAGTCTTTCAAGAAGTAGACTTCACAGTACATGCTAGGTTTCTTTTTTTTTTTTTTCTCGTTTTGTTTTACTGTCTTCTGCTTTTCTTTCATGCTTCATTCTGTCTTCAACTTGAATCAGAGTACATGTGACCAAACTGAACTGACCAAGTTTGTTCCTATCAGTATCAGTAAACAAAAATTCATGGATTTCCTTCAAAAGAAATCTGTTTCAAACAGGAATGAAATCAAACCTCAGGCTAATCATAGCATTACTGATGGCAATGAAATAGATGAAGAAGCAGACATGCAAACAGGTGTCATGCACAATGAAGACCATGAGGCTACTGTGGATGCAAGAAGCACTGAAGTGTCTCCTGAACAGCATCCTGAAGAAAGTGAGAAATGCAAGGATGCGGATATTTCTAGGGATGTTTTGCAAAACAAAAATATGACTGAAGCTGATGCTGATGAAGAAAACTGTAGTGAAAAAGAAGAAAATACAACTCAACCTGAAAATGGAAAAGCTAATGAGGAATTCGAAGAAGAGGAGAGGAAGCAAGAAATAATAAGGCAATCAAATGTTGATGAAGACAGTGTAGAAGAGCCTGATACTGACAGAATGAGCTGCAATCAGTCTGATTCAGGGGAACCTTCTAATCAAGCTAATGAATATGAAGCAGAAAAAATAAATGTGAATAATGAAATGAATCAATGCACTGCATAGGATAAATATGAAATTTACCAAAGTGATACAGAGGAGGTTGAAATAACACTGGAATTTTGTGAAATGCCTGAGGTTTGATACTGTAGCAGTCCTCTAGCATTTCTTCTGTAGAAGTGATACAGAAATAGTTTATTCCTATCATTATTAATGATGAATTATTGGATTATATAGTTAATTCCATAATTACATAACTAAACCCTGCTGATTATCTTATCATTAAAAGGTTTTACTCTTTACCAGTCAGGCATAAACATTTACCATATACTTAAAACTTGAATTGGCAATATAAGGCATGCAAAGCACTCTTTATATAATAGAAATTACATACCCATGGAAAAAGATTTAAGATTATAGTATTTAACTAGATGTAGAAAACTAAAGTGTTATACTACTCTTCATGACTTCCTCTGTGAGCTGACTTAAGTGAAATTCCTTATGTTTTATATACTGTTTAATAAACACATTCTGGTACGGCCTTAAATTTAGATGGTCTTTCCAGGTAGTGTTACAGCTTACTACATTCAGAGGCTTGTTTGTCTTTTAGACTTTGAGATTTATTTTTACCCAATAGTTTGAGAGTTAATTTTGTTTTGACAATTTTTTTCCTGGTTTATACTATCATTAAACTTCCCTTAAAGGTTAAGCAAGTTTAGAAAATGTAAGAGAAAGAGTTAAAGTCAAAGCAGGTTAGATCAACACTGGTGATAGAACTGTCATCCGTTTTATTTCTGTGAAAAATGCTAATTCTCTGTTGCTCTTTATCAGCTACAAATGATAAAATGATTAGTGCATTACCAGTTATTAAGAATATATTTCCCCTCTTTTCTCAAGACATCAGGAATAGCATCAGATGCTCAATATCGAAGAGAACAAGAGCTTTTAAAGCAAAATTTAAGATTGTCATCTGAAAATGTTGAGCTAAGATTCCAAATAGAGCAGGCCAACAAGGATTTACCAAGACTAAAGGTAACATCTTATTTCCTGTAGTCCCCTTTTCCTTAGCACAGGTTAGGGGGTTGCTTAATAAGAAACTGTTATCTTTTCTGTACATGGTTTTATGGAAGATGAGAAGGCTGAATGGTGGGTAGAAATGATGAAAAACAAAATTATGATGGCAAATTCCTTTATCTTTACATTTCTCAAAGTAAACAAGCTGTAATTTTGTAACTGTTCACTTCAATTTGAAATTAAATAAGTTGCTTTTTACTTTGGCTTTTTAGGACCAAGTAAGTGACTTGAAAGAAATGTGTGAACTTCTCAAAAAAGAGAAAGCAGATGTTGAACAAAAGCTGAACAGCATTAGAGGGGTGAGTATTGTAACAGCATTTTTCATATCTAAATGAAACCAAAATTAAGAAAAAATCATGTTTTATTAAAGCTAATTATTTGGAATCAACCAAAAGCAAACAGGAATTACTTTTACTTATTTATATATTGCCAGGGTTCTATAATAAATTTAACGAAATTTAGTTAATAGGATCATTAGAAGGACAAGAGCTACACTATTAAATATTTGCACTGTTGTGGCCTTATTTTATCATTTGGATTGTTATGTTTAGAAATGTATTTGTACAAAAAAAGGACAGCCCTAATAATGAAAATTAGATTAATGTATTTATGTAAATTGTTAATATAGTTGCAGCTTTATGATTTAAGAGATATGATTTTGATTTGATGCAGATGTTAGTCTGTAAGTTATATTAGTGAAGTTTTGTGTTTCTTGTACTATGCAAGATGACAACAGTTAAATTTTACCGTAGCTACTGGCAGCTATTTCAGTAGAGCAATATTTCAGAAGTTACAGGAAAAAAAGGCTTCAGCCTTTAGCTCAGTATCTAACCTTGCCACTAATTTGTCAAACTATTTGTGTGACCTTTTAAAGGAGGCTAACTTAATAAAAGCTCTTAAGTTCCTTCATAGCTCTTTTGCTATATGAGGAAAATGAGTTGTTCTTCTTGGTACCTGGAAAGATTGTGTATTTCCTGTTCTTATACGTTGCACAGACTGCTTGTCTATCTGCCTGTCTCTTATGCAGTGGTAGTTTTTGGATAAGGAAATTCAGTTTATACAACTGTTTCATGCAAACTGTTTCTGAGGAGGCAGCAAATTCTGAATCTTCCTCCCTTTTTAGGCACTAAGATCTGACAATTTTTTTCTTTAGCTCTGCTTTGCACCACTATTAGCATTCAATTCCATGATCTGTTGGATCAGGGAATTGGTATACAAGAAAAGCTAAAAAAAATAAGTAGTACTTTATTTTCCTAAAGTTTCATTTTAGTTCATAAAGTACAGCAGATTTTCAGACTAACTGCAGCTTTCTTGGGTAACACAGAAAATGAAGGAACCAATATATTGACTTTGGAGGTGAACATATCACTAGACATTTTGGGGAGGGAAGTATGCAAGAAACTTAACTCTAAAGTCACAACCACATACAACTTTTTTATAAATTGCAATGGGAAAATAAGTGATAAAGTAAGATTTGGAGTATCTCAGAATATTAAGATGAACAACTGTTTACTTCCTCTTTTTATTTTTTCTCTCTCTAGGCTGGTCGAAGTGGAAAGACAGTCCCAGAACTGGAAAAAACAATTGGTTTGATGAAAAAAGTTGTAGAGAAAGTCCAAAGAGAAAATGAAGATCTGAAAAAAGCTTCAGCTGTGGTTTCTAATGAGAAATTACTTGGTCTTGAACAGGAAAATGAAAGGCTAAAGGTACTAATTTATGTCCAGTAACTGTATTTAGATAGCAGTTTACATGCAAGTTAGTAGGAAAATGGAGCAACAGGCCTGTCGACATGGATTAGCACAAAAGGGTTTTGTTGTTTTGGTTTTTTTTGTTGTTGCTTTTTTTTTTTTTTTCTTTTTTTTTTTTGGTTGTGGTGGTGGTTTTTGTGGCGTTTGGTTTGTTTGTTTTTGTTTTTTTTTTTAAATACTGAATATGAAAACTTCCTTTTATCATCAAGTATAGCATGATTTATGTAAAGGTACTCTGTGCCTTAAAGATACATTTAAATATGTGATAAAATGTTACATTCACTGTGATAGGTAGCAGTAATTATGCTGTGCTTTAAAAATGGATATCTAAAATTTTCTACTAAGCAATGTGTATGTGTTTTAACAAACTGTTTGATATTTAGTCTGAAATGGAAAAAATGAAGCTTCATCTGGGGAGCCAACTGAGTTTGCATTATGAATCTAAAACCAAAGGAATGGAAAAAGTCATTGCTGAAAATGAGAGGCTGCGTAAACAACTGAAAAAGGTGTGATCATTGTAGCACATCCCTTTATTTCCATTAGTTATTGGTTATTGTAATTACATTTTCTTTTTTTTTTTAAATGGTTGATATGGAATGGATGCTCTTCTAACCACTGATATTGCTGTGCCAGACTTACAAATTATGTGTGGAGAGGAGCAGCCCAAGACAGAATTCGGAAGTTGTAGTACTAGAAATCTTGGATGCACTGTTTTCCTCTGACCCTATCTCACTACCATTTTAGGTAATCCTGTGCTTCATTTGAGGTTAAATATTTCATAAACCTTTGTTTTTATTGAACAATAGGAAGCTGACAATAGAGAGAATTTACAAATTGAGAATAATACTTTGGAGATACTAAATGAGAAGTTAACTGTGCAGCTGGAGGAAACCACTAAGAGGCTAAATTTGGCTGAGAGCCAACTGGATGGTGCTGACAGCAAAAGCTGGAAGTCTGTTGTAACAAGGTAGGAATTGAGAATAAAGTAAGGGAGATAAACACAAGTGTTAATTCCTCATTAAATACTAGAAAATAAATTGGACTTTAATAATTTTTCATTCCTCTTTTGAAAAGTTTTATATTATCTGTATTTTATTTTCTGCTTCTATTTAAGTATGTAGAATCAGTAGGTAAGTCTCTGATGGGAATCCAGCAGAGATCTAGTGTACTTAAGCACTGGCCTTGTTAGCTGCTTCTATTCCATAGCCAGTTATTTCTCTCCCTTCTTCAGATTGGCTTGCAGACTTCTGGATAGTACTGGTAGAGGAAGTATTTTGTGTTCCTTGCTGCTTAAATGTGTTGCATTTGTATTTTGTGGAATAAAAATGTCAGCATTCTTGCTGAACATAGAAAGTATTTCAGTACCTTACCATGTGGATGACAATCTGAAACAAAAACTGGAAGCCAGCAACTCCACATTTAACCATGTGAATGTGCAGAGGTTGTGTTAGAAAACTCTCCAGGATTTCTATATTCCATGGGATATGTAGGCATAGATTAAGATCCTTCATGTATGTTCAGTAAGCCCTGAAAGATAATTGCAGTCAGCCAGTTGATTCTGTGATCTGCAGAAGGGAGAAAAAACTTGTTTTCCAATTTATAAAATGAAGTGTGGGCAATTTTATATAAAACTCGAGACTTCAAAATCAGCATCAAAAATCATTTTCTCTGTGGTAATAATAGTGAATGTCTACAACTCTGTACCAATAAGTTATCTATCAGTTGTTTCAAAATTCATGTATCGCATCACTCAACATGGAACAGACTACAGAAAACAGTTCAGTGACACCAATTTTTGCTTTCCAGCTTAGATGTACATTTTTACTTTGCTTCTTTCTTTATACTTTCTCAATTAGTTCAGATGCTTTTTCTATGACAACCTACTCATTCAGTTCTTTGCTAGAAGCAAACTGTTTACTTCTGTGTTTTGAGGTTTTGCTTGAAGAAATTATTTTGGCAGTCGTCCCAAAATCATTACCAATCCAAAAAGCATTAGTATTCCACTGGTTTCAATAATGAGCTATACACAAAGAGGCTAGTTATGTTATACTAGTGTATTTAATACTGAACAGATTGATAGGCAACATGAGGTTTGATGTAAACTACATGCACATGAAACATTCCTGTGATTCATCAAACTAGACAAGGAAGGAGAACTTTACCCCCTTGAAACAAAAGTTTTTAATCAGCATCATCTGTTGTACTGTTGTATCTCAGAAAAGGACAAGAAAATTAATCAATGATTATTGTATTAAGAGAAATAAACAGCCTGTGCCTTGCAAAAGGATGGAAGAGAGCAAACTTTTGGAAAATATTTAAAATACTTAGTCCTGGACTCCTGCATGACTGCTGGGTAAAATGACTTGCTGCAAAAGTACTCTTTAGTAGTTGTAAACAAGAAGTGGAAGGTGTCTATAAAATCACAATGTCAGTGACCTTATTAATGCAGAAAATCAGCTGGACAGGAGACAGACTTCTCTGATTTCATAGAATAGTAGGGGTTGGAAGGGACAATGCAGGAACACCTGTGGCATGCCACAAAGGAACAGATCCAGATGCATCTTGAAAGTCTATAGAGAAGGAGACTCCACAATGTTCCAGTGCTCTGTCACTTTCACAGTGAAGAAGTTTTTCCTCATGTTTTACTTCCTGTGTTTCACCTTGCTACCATTACCTTTCATCCTATCACAGGGCACCACTGAAAAGAGACTGGCCCCTTCTACTTGACCCCCAGCCTTCAGTTATTTGTAAACATTCATAAGATCCCCTCTGCCTTCTCTTTCCCACGCTAAACAGTCTGAGGGCTCTCAGCCTTTCCTTGTAAGAGAGATGTTCCAGTCCCTTCATCATCTCTCTAGCTCTCCATTGGACTCTCTCTAGTATTCCCCTGTTCCTCTTGAACTGGGCAGACCAGAACTGAACACAATACTCCAAATGTGGTCTCACTACCATCTTAGGCCAGATCAGTGTTTATCAGCCTATCTGCCGATGTCCAAGATTTTACCCACTTCCCACTCTTTCATACCCATGAGATGCCCTGGGGAAGTTCCACTACTTCTCTGACATATTACTGAGCCATTTGACTTCACTGAAACTTCAGAAAGCCATTCCCTTTTTATTAAACTTCCCCCTAACTATTTAGTGAGGTATAATGTCACTATGCAAGGTCAGACAACAGCCATATTTAGCCTGAGGAAGAAAGGCAAAATTGTCTGCCAGTCACAGGAGGAGACAGAGAGGAAGGAATATGTGGTGAAGAGAGCCCTTAACAGCTGGCCTGTCAGCTCAGTCATTTGAACATAGTTTTTTCTTTTAGCTCTTCACCTCTTTGAAAACCATTTTTGCTTATTTAGTTGATATAAACAGGTATTTGTGTATAGATACAAAATACATGGTTATGCACAATTGTATTTGTCTGTTTCAACTGGTGTGAATAAAACCTTTTATTTGTATTTACTTTAACATGATTTTGAAGTAAGCAAGTAACATTAAAACATAAAACACTTGAGCACTTTAGCATGCAATCCACTTTACCAGCACATCTTCTAAATCATGTGTGTGGTAATAGAAAGCATTCGATAGAGTAGACAAAGGTGTCATCCAAGCAATCCTTCAGCAGGCTCTTTGGGAGAGGGCAAGATGCTGCCAATTGTATTGCTATTTGAAAATGCACTTCATTATGGGAGACTCGAGAAACACTATCTCCAGAGGTACCTTCCACCCACCCTTTCAATGGTGCTACATAAACCTTTTTGTAGCCTTGTATTGCTCAAAGCAAAACAGTATCCTCCTCAGACTGCTTTTACTCCAGGGTAAATAAAACTGTAAACATAATTTCTTGCAGAACATTTTTGCTCTTGATCTTCTTTATTAGCCCCTTTTCTCAACATACAATTTTCCATAAATTATAATATCATAAGAAAAATATTGTCAAAGGTAGAACACTGAAGTAAGACTGAACTGCATTGATAAGAGATGTGCATGTTTTTAGCAGGAGGTGATCTGGAGTTTATGTGCAATACCATGAAAACATTCCAGTCTCCCTTTAATGAAAATGTACAAAGAAAGATCCACCAAGATGTAACATTTGGAAGAGCCTTTTATTCTGAGATTAAAGGTGTATTTTTCATTATACTTCTTTCAGGTCACTTATAAGACCAGTGGTTATTTGAAGGCCAATATGCCCCAAACGTATTTTAGGGTGTATTTCATATGGCATTTAATCTCCTAAAGGTATTTTAATCCCTATTCCTGCAAAATTATTAGCTTTTGCTCTTATCTTTTTAAAAATACTACCAGGATGCACAAAAGTAAGATGAAGGAAATGGAGATGGAAATAGCTAAAAAAACGCAAAGCATTACTGACCTTAAACGGCTCCTTCAGGAAGCAACAGAACGTGAACACAATGCTGATAAAAATTTACAAGATCTGAAAGAACAAGTGAGTAAAATTTTGCCAGCTAACTCTTGAGGGGAGATTGCTTATTATTATTTCCTAATGTCTATATTGGCAGAGTATGTTTATTTTTCCATGGTTGTACTTTAACATATTTTAGCCAATTGAGGTTTACCACATATTGTCAATATATGTTCTTGACTTGGAGTCTTAGAGGAAAACAATTTTTCTTCTACTGTATTCTTCTGTAGATGCTTGGCATTTATTTTTATTTTATTGTTACAGTTTCACTGATTATATGAAAGCTTGTTGGTACAGATGCTTCAAATGGTCTTAAAATCTTTCTAACGTTCTGCAGAGTGAGTTTGCAGGTACTTCCCTCTTTCTTCCAGGTCTCTTTTAGGGGATTGAATTTGCCATCCTAAAGGGGATCTACCTGCCTATTTCTAATACAGCCTCTTCATGCAGTCTCTGATCAGTCTTACATCTATTATTTCACACATGGAAAAGTTGATGAATTTTAAACTTGGGTACATTTGTAAAGATGTATTCAAATTTGGCCTTTACTCCAGGACTATCCACCTAGAATAGCTTCCATCTTAATTTATTATGTGTGTGTAGCTGTCTTCCTCGGACATCTTGTACTGGACATTCTCAGTGTAAGGTATCAAATACACAGCTTGCAATATAGAAAGTCATATATATTATGTAAGCAAGTAAATGTGTACAATAAATAGAACTTGGAATTGGTTCCTATGAAGCAATTATTTTGTTATATTTTGTGTGTTTTCCTTTTTCTCCGCATTATTAACATGAAGTATATACCAATAGCAGAATTAAGACAAAGATAAAATTCTTTCATTATGAGATACTACTCTGGAGCAACACACTTTCCAGTTTCTTTTCTGTCTGAAATGCTGATGAAGGCATATGGTGAAGGTTAACTACATTTCAAAGAAACTTTTTTAGGTAGTAATAGAACGAAAGCCTATCACTAACAGTAGCCTTATGACAGTTTTTTAAATTGTCACTACATTTAAAGATTGGATGTAGTATCATAATTAAAATACTATTTTGCTCCTGCCTCCTCTACTGTAAGGCCCTTGTCAAGGCAAACTACCTCTCTGGTCAGGGATCTAACTTATGACTGCAAGTCATTTCTAGTCAACATGCAATCATTTTGCTTTTCATTGCAAAAACACAGGCTTTTCATGTTATGCCTGTAAGTTAACTTGGAGACGTATGAGTGTAAATAAGCATGGCAGGACTAATTTTAAAGCACTTAATGATTGATGCATACCACTTCCTTAAGCATATGTATAAGTTATGCTAATGTAGCTCTGTCTTTCTTCATAGCTATAACTTTTGAATACTTTTTTCTTCACCCTTCATGAAATATATAGTAAATTCAAAAAGGCTTCAGATAATTAGCTTTGTGGAAACTGTCAGCAGATAAACACTTGGTTGGGGTTTTTTCTCTGAAAATCTAGTACTTCGTTACATCTTTAGTATTATTTTCATTTCATTTTTTAATCCTGCATCAAAGAGAACTCTATCTGAACTGCATTATCCATGGATACTCTTTAAGAGTAAACCTTTCTTAATTTTTCTTTTAAGATTGAACTTCTCAAACACCTTCCTGAAAGTGCAAGCACAGAGCAAAGCCTCCTCAGAGAGCTTCAGCTTTTAAGGTAATGTACTTTCAAAGAACTAAATAAATACCTTAGACAATATACATGAAATAGGAATGATCAGGAAATAGCCACTGTGATATTTATTTGCACATTTTATATATAGAAAAATTTTAATAATTTTAAAATATTCTAAAATTGGTTTATATTCCAGGTTAACTAATAATCAATTAGAGAAAGAAAAAGCAGAACTTGCTCACCAGGTGGATAACTGTAAGCACCACATACACACATGTACAAGTGAAGGTCCTGCAGCTGGTAATTATTTTCTATACCTAAATTAAAGATCTTCCTACATTTTGTGCTTAAAACTACTTTTACTTAGTATATGTGTGCAAAAATATAATAAATCTCCAAAAATTATAATAAATCTCTAGAATGATTTGAAATAATGCTAGAGTGATGTAATCTGAAGCAGGCTAAGGTCTTTGATTTTTGAGTAATTATAAAAGCCTTTTATACAGAAGTATTAGTAAAAATCTTCATAATTAATTATATTGAACAAGAGGAGGTATATAGTTCATGCCACTGTTTGCTTTATAAACCTCAAAAGACTGCTTGGAAGTTGTCAGTCATTCATTGAAACTCTCTTGCCTCCCTCTTTTGCCTCAGGTTCTGAACTTCCAGAAAATGTCTATTTCTAGATACAGCTACAATTAGTAAGATGTGCTAGTAGACTGACTGTTGGAGTGTTGCATTCAGTCCCAGGAACTAGTCACCTACACCTAATTTGTACGAGAACTAAAGAAAAGTCCAGGTGACTTGAATTTTTGGTGGTTGTTGGATCCCAATGCAGTTTACACACTTGAACAGTTTCAGCTTTCAGGATATGCAGAATTACTGTAACAAGATTGTTCATGTCATTGATTTCAGTTATCTTAAATTTCACAACAAATGATCATTAATTTTGTAGGACATAATGAAATTATAGAGAACAATAAAAATGACAAGTTAATGACAGAAGTAGCTGACCTCCGGACACAGCTGAAAGCCTCAGAATTGGAAAACCAGCAATTAAAGGTGAGTTGCAAGGATCATGCTAGGCAACATAATGAGCAGAATTATGGTTAGCTAGAAAGAGGTGTTTATAGCTAAAGTAATATTTAATTACAAAGTAAACTTCTAAATATTATCTTTATGAAGCCAATTCTGTTGTCAGTGAATGTGCTGTTCACAGGTAGATTTCTGTGTCTCTAGAGAACAGTCCTTTACCACTTAGGAGACTAAGAGGCAAATAAAAGCTGTTGTTGACATGTATTTCATCTGTTGGGGATAAAGCACTCCTTCATTCTTTTTAATAGGAAGAAACAAAAAAGCTGAGAAGAGAACTAGAAAACTTTGACTCTTCCTTTTTTGAAGAACTTGAGGATCTGAAATATAACTACAATGAAGAAGTAAAAAAAAATATTATCTTAGAAGAGAGATTAAAGAAGCTTTCTGAAGAGTTTGGCATTCGAGTGGATAGTCTAGGTGATGTTTCTATTGATCAGGCTAGTGTACAGTATCCTCAGGACTGATAGACAAAATAAATTCTGGAGCAGTTACATAATGACAATATTTTTGTCTGTTTTTATCTTGGAGTGAGACAAGCCTTTTAAATTTGCAGTAGTTTGGCACATACCATATGGTCAGTATATACAGCAGTCAACGTAAAAGTGAGTTTTACCTCTCCCAACTGCATTACAATATTGTATTTTAATTCAGAGTAATAATTTGGGTAATAGACAGCTGTCAGGTGAAGCTGAAACTTTGGACTTACCCTAAAAGCTGAGCAACTCTTAAAATATGTTAAGTATGCTAAATTCCGTATCAATAAGAATATGTAATTTGTTCTTGCTGTCTCGTGCTGTTAAGACTTTTTAACTATGGACTTGGGATCAATGTGTTAGATGTTTGTTCTTACATCCCTGGTTACTTTTACCTCAATTTTAGAAGATCCAAGAACAAAAAAAATTAAAATTAAGTTATAGTATTTCAGCTAAACTAATGATATTTTTGTAGATAAATTATTTTTCCTTTTGTATATTTTATATAGCTGGATATATATACTTCTATAACACAAATAAAATAAGCCAACTCAAACAATCATGCACTGTCACCTTTATTATTTATATGCCATTTTGCTTAATATGCCCTTGAAGTATCCTAATTGAGATGCAATCTGAAAAAAAAAGAGTATTATTAAGCCACGTCTCTCTAATGGCTAAGGATCTCCAAAACTGAACTAGTATATTTTCTACGATATACTCTTTTTGTTCCAAAATAGTGAAAATACCTGTAGGATTTAGCTTAATGAAGTTTTCAAGTAATTGCATAATGCTGCAGCTTACAAGTTAAATTATACAGTAAAAAGTTTTCTCCCAAAATAAATTGTTACAACGTTAAAGAAAAAAAAAATAAATTCAGGAATAACTCTGGTCCCACCTGAAATATGTCTTTTACTGTTAAAAAAAACCCAACTCCGTCCTAAATCTGAATCCTACATATAAGTGTCACAATAATTGTAAGTGCAAACTATGGAACTTTAACAGTTGATTGTATTCATTAGCTAAGCTATTAGGACCTGTCCAGTGTTAGACAACATAGTACATAAGGTATATTATAACAGTTTCCAGAAACGGTCTCAGAAGTTAAGGATTTTTCAGAACTGAATGTAAGCATGCTGAATGATAGATCTCTGCTCTGGATATCAGATCTCGTTATATAAAATTATTAATTTAGGAAAACCCTAAAATTGTACAGTACCTAGCCTGCTGCCTAAGATAGATTATTTGTAAAGAGTTGTGTGGTACATAATTAAAAGGAATACAGCACATATGACAACATCAGAAGAAAATAATACATTTCAAGCATCAAACTTGATATCTTTGAGTCTGTCAAATCTCTGGCCATCCAAGTTTGAAAAATAGTGAAACAAACTCTTTGGTTCAAAGTCCCAATCATATTTAGCGCTATTAAAAGAAATTACAACAGGCTGAGAACTCAGGTATGTCTCTGCAAGTGGCCAGCGTAAACCAAGATGATGGCGATGGAGCTAAAATAAAAAGAAGGAGGATCAGTTTTAGAGATTTTGATATAGTAGCCCAACAGTTCCCAGCTTGGGGGAGATGTTCCCAACTTGGGAAATTCTAGGATTCTCTGCATTAGGGCATTTATAACCATTAATCAATTATTTGAGTAGCACAAGTAACAGTGAAGTACAAAAGGCAAACAAGAACCAAGGTTTCCTACACAACTTCAAAAATAATATAAACTTGCTAATTAAAAATCACATTCTTATTAACGATACTTGTCAACATTACAAGAAATGCATTTTAAAAATATATAATATATTAAGCTTTATAATGTTGAGCGACTCCCATGCAGAGGCGCAACAGAATATCTATCTTCTCACTTATTTTACATTGTTAATATAATGTAGACAACTACGAAGTTTTGTTAAGTTGTCTTAGTGATTAATTGGCTTGACTAATTCTACTATTTTCCCTGATGTGCTGATTACTAAAGAATTTGGAGAACAAGAAAAAGTGAATACCTCACAATACTTCACATATTAAAAATTATTACAGTGCTTTCCACATGTCCATCAATATATTTACCTTGATCAAACATCCATCACGGCAATGCCACACAATTCCTTCAACTTTACCCTCATTGCAACCTTCAAGCCAAGACACTATGTCATTTTGTTTCAAAGTAGGTGGATTCTTTATTTCAAATGCTCCATGTGGTACAAGCAGATGTACTGGCTGCTTCTTGGTTCCTAATCCTATGTTAAAAGAAACAAAACAAAACCTTGCTGCTAGTTACACACAATAACTTAAGATTTTCCTCACTTTTATTATGGCAACATTAAAAACACTCTAGAAACATAGGCTTCCATTAGATACAGCAACATTGTCCTGCCTTTCAGAGAAAAGTTAAATATACTTTTGAAGTATTAAATGTCTTCTCATATAACTTCTATTTATATAAAATAAACGTAATAGAGGTTTATACAGTTGTCTGCTTTGTTCTTGTGGTCACCTCCTCAGTAACCATAAAGCTACTAGCTAAATTCTTAATGTTTCAGATCATGAGCAATAGCACAAACATCTTAAATTCCTGAAAATCTGCTGTATTTTCTTATGAATATGGATTAATATTTAAGCCAGGCTGTTAACAAATGCACTGCCTCTTCATGGACTGTTCAATGCAAATCTTCATCTAAGAATACAACTGTGAGGTTGTTGCAATTCTTTTACATTCTCAGGAAATGCTTACATCAGAACTTCTATTTTTTTTTCCTATCCTTTCAAGTTACCCTAACAGCAAATCTCAAAAATTCCAACTCCCTTGTGCTCATACCTGATTGGTTTTTTTCATTACAAGGCTTTTAAAGGGAGAAATCACAATCAAAATATAAATTACATTTCCTTAAAAAAGCATTAATAATATTTCATAATTTAAAATGTACAACTTACAACTACCTCTAGGAACTAAAAGAAACGTGGCTGAATTAGATTTTCTTCTTTAGCAGCTTTTGAATACACAGCATCAGGAGACAAAGTAAAAAAATAAAGGCACAAAAAGGCACAAACAAAAATATTTTAATACTCATATTTTAAACAACTTTTCCAGTCAGAACTTTTTTTAATGACTAAAGCAAAGGATTGTATAGCAATTCCTAAAGAACATGCCATAGTCTCATGACAGCTCAGCTTTGTGAGGTATTTTTGGGTAAGTGTTGAGTTAGCTCTTTCTCTCCTTTCTAAAAAGGTTATATTGCTACCTTAGAACTTTAAAAAAAAAAAAAAACTTAGACAAAGAAAATGCATAGGTTTCAGTCAAAACTAGCACAAAGTAAAAAAGTATTTAAGAACAGACCATACAAACTTACCATATGGATTTGCATTAATATTAGTCCCAATAAGCTCCAATGTTTGTTCTAAAATTTCTGATAAGGGCACTGGACTGATTTCCAGAAGCCCAGGGTCAGCATGGTGTTTCAATACCAGTGCAATTTCAGCCTTGTAGTTTACAACAGATGAGTGCCAGCAATAGTGCTTACTATTCTTCTCCACAGGCACCCAACCTATGAGAAAATACTGAATTTTACTGAAGATCTGAATTTATCAAATGAGTACTTAGAACTGTATATGCATTAAAAATAACCTACAATTAACCATAAAGAGTAACAAGAAAAACAGTGTCACATCTCAAGAGAAATGTCAGAGTAATGCAAACATGTCACTACTGCCTTCAGCTGAAGCCCTTTAAGTGTAACGCAAACTGCAATTCTTTTTGGAGTGTCAGAACAACAAACTCTTTCTGGATAGTGAATGAATACATACTCAGAAGACAATTGGAATGTTAACTACTAATTCTAGGTCACTTAAAAAAATGAATATTCACACACAAATACTTTACCTATGCTGCATCATAGGTACCTGGCATATGTCCATTTTCATCAGGCAAAGGATTACCATTAGAGAACTCTATGTCCTTTGCTGGAATCCAAGTATCTGGAACAGGTTTGAAATCCTCTTGAACATTCCACACAAATTCTAGGCACATAAAAGTGACATTTAGCTTTTGGCAAGCTGTTACACAATTTGATTGTTTTGATCATCTTTCAGTGCAAGTATTAAAATACCATTGATCTAAACCTTGTCTTAAAGACAGTAGTCCCAGTTACTTTGTACAAGCACTATATCATGTAGCACATTTAATCAGTCTGCAATTAGTAGGGTTTAAGGAAGCACAGTAACTTTTTAAGTAGTTTTAAAAAAAAAAAAAAAAGCTACCTAAACAGACAGCATTATATTTTAACTAGCACAAGAGAAGTAGAATTGACTAGACTGTTTCAGCTGGAAGGGATCTACAAGGATCATGTAGTCCAACTGCCTGACCAATTGAGGGATGACTATAAAAGTTAAAGCATGTTTTAAGGGCATTGTCCAAATGCCTCTGAAAACACTGACAGGCTTGGGACATCAGCCACTGCTCTGGGAGCCCTGTTCCAGTGTTTGACCATCCTCTCACTAAAGAAATGCTTCCTAATGTCCAGTCTAAACCTCCCCTGGCACAGCTTTGCACCATGCCCCCATGTTACACCACTGGATCCAAGGGAGAAGAGATCAGTTCCTCCCTCTCCACTTCACCTCCTCAGGAAGCTGTAAACAGCAATGAGGTCACCCCTTGGCCTCCTTTTCTCCAAACTAAACAAGCCCAAAGTCCTCAGCCATTCCTCATAGGACATTGTTTTCCTCCCTGTCACATCTATTGCCTTCCTTCCTCTGGATGCATTCAAGGACCTTCACATCCTTCTTAAATTGTGGGTCCCAGAACTGCACACAGTATTCAAGGTGAGGCTGCACTTATAAGAACACAGCAGCATAAGTCACCCCTTTTGACCAGTTTGTCATGCTGTGTTTGATGTCTTCAGGATGCAGTTTGCCCTCTTGGCTGCCAGGGCATGCTGCTGACTCCTGTTGAGCCTGCTGCCACCCAACACACCCAGATCCTTTTCTGCACTGCTGCTCTCCAGCTACTCCTCTCCCAAATTATACCAGTGCCCAGCATTACTCTGTCATAGGTGAACAGTCTGGTTCGTCTGGACTTGTTAAATTTCATTCTGTTAATCATAGACCAATGCTGTCATCTCTGCAGTTCCCTCGGCAAGGCCTTGTATCCCTCAAGAGTCAACAGCACCAGCACTGCACCTCCCAGTTCAGTATCAGCAAACTTGCTAAGGATGCATTCAACTCCTGCCCCCAGATCATTGGTATATTGAACAGAACTGTCCCTAGTATTGTACCCTGAGGAATGATGGTGACCAGTTCACAGCCAGATGTAGCCTCATCTACTACAACCCTTCGACCTCTGCCCTTTAGCCAGTTCTTCACTCAGCACACGATGAACCCATTCATCCTACAGCTGAACAACCTTCCCAGAAGGATGCTGTGAGGGACAGTATGAAAAGCCTTACTAAAAGCCAGAAAAACTACCTCCGCTGTCTTCCCTTCATCCACTAGGCAGATGACCTTCTCGTAGAAGGAAACAAGATTAGTTAAATAGGACTCTCCCTTTGTGAGCCCATGCTGACTGCGCCTGACAATTACATTCAACAGTAATTACTTCCAACAGTACCCAGTATAGTTTCCATAATTTTTCCAAGTACTCAGTTTAGACTAACAGGTGTTAAGTTTCCTAGGTCTTCCCTCATGTTCTTTTTTTAGATTGGAATATCATTAACTAGCTTCCACTCAGCACAGACCTCTCCAGACACCCAAGACTTTTGGTAGAGGATCCAGTCGGGTCCTGCCATAATATCCAGTAGCTCCTTCAGTACTCTAGGATGAATCCCATCAGACTCCATGGATTTGTGAACATTCATCTGATACAACTGGTCCCTTACAATTTCAGTGTCCACAAATGGAAAGTCACTGTTCCCACACTCATGGCTTTATGCATTAAGGCATAAGGGGACCAGGCAGCACAAGGCCTATACATATTATTAAAGACTGAGAAAAAAAAAATGCATTGAATGCGTCTGCTTCATCCCTATTAGTGAGATGACCATCTTCAATAAGTACTGATCCAATGTTTTCTTTAGACTTCCTCTTGCTAAAAAGCCCTTCTTGTTATCTGAAACAACACTAGCCAGTTTCAACTCTAATTAAGCTTTGGCCTTACATGTCTTCTCCCTGCATACACAAACCATTTCTCTGTCCCCTTCCTGCAAAGTCTGACCTTGATTACCGAGATCATACAATTTCATTTTCAAGCTCCACAAGGAGTTTCCTGGTGTTCTGCCCCACTTGCTTGACTTATGTCACAGTGGAATTGCCTGCTATTGTGCTTCTAAAAGGTGGTTCTTAAAGACCAACCAGAATTCATGGGCTCCTAAGCTCTCAAAAGCAGATGCTCAAGAGTACTCTACTAAATAGCTCCCTGAATAGCTTAAAGTTTCCTCTCCTGAAGGGCAGCAACTCTGCTGTCCGTTTTTTGTATTACACTGAAAGTTTAAAGCTAAACCATTTCATGATTCTTGTAGACAAGATAGCCACCTACCACCACATCCCCCAGAAGTCCTCTACTCACAGGCAGCATATCTAGGAAGACATCTTTCCTACCTGGCTCACTGAGTGCCTGTGTTAAGAAGTTATCTCCTACAAACTTCCAAGAATTTCCAGGACCTGCTTGTCACAGCAGTATGACACTCCCAGTTGACACCTGGGAAGTTGAAATCTCCTGTAAGAACAAGGGCTCCTGATTCAGAAATTTTTCACAATTCCCTATATAGAATCATCACTGCTTATATCCTGTCTGGGTGATTGGTAGTAAGACACTACAACACCTCCTTTGTTTTCCATCCCCCAAATATTCAGCCACAACATCACTAACTGTAAGGACTGTACAATCAAACCTCTCCCTTACGGACTGCGTGACACCTCCATCCTGGCTGCCCTGTCTATCCCTTCTGAACAGCCCATCACTGCAATTGTGAGATTCATTCCACCAAGTCTCACTAATACAAATCTTATCATAGCTCTGGGAGCTGACTAACACTTCCAGTTCATCCTGTTTGTTTCTCATACTGTGTGTTTTGGTATGCAACCATTTCAGCTGTGCTCCTGAGCCCTATGTGCTTCCAGCAGCAGTGTCAGTGTTCCCGTTGTACAGTGATGCCATTCCCACCCTTGTTTTACCTACTGCAATCCTGTTGGCACCTCCTTCCCCCACTGATTCTAGTTTACAGATCTCTCAAGGTAAAGTTAAGAGTGACACTAAAAAAATGGGAGCAGGATCACTGACACTTCTTGTGTTAGACTAGAGGTGTTTTTCCCACTCAGTAACTTACATTGCCAAAAATAAGGAAAGAATTCTTCACTAACCTTTGCAACCTTCCAATGAATACAAGAATCGTTTGAACCTCTTTTCAGCTTGTTTGTTGGGTTTTCGATCCAGCCTGGCCCATAGATATGGTTGCCCTAGAGTTCCCAGAGAGATAAAACCAGCAGTTTACTGAGGTAACCATACCCTGCAGAGTGCTGAAATTAACTACATAAAAGGCAAGATAGGCATTCTTATTCTAACTAGAGAAATTTTATATCCAAAACATCAATGAAATTCATAAATTAATTACTGTATATGAATTTTAAAACCTAGTTGTAGAATCTTGCCTAGTTTAATAGAGTTTCCTTACAATTTCATGTAAAGGTAAGAATCCCAGTGATGCAATGTACCCCAGTCTTCTCATTTCCTCCTAACCTCCATACTTCTTTTATTTCTTCCCAAGGAAGTTAGACACCCTTTATTATATAAATTCTAGTGTGCAAGGAAGACTCAGTAAGATGAAATTTTTAAACTGGAATAGTTCCTTCACTGGCATGTTCACTTAAACCATACTTCATCTATTCTACAGAACAAAATCTTTAGCAGTGAACACCTATGTTTGCAGTAGCTATTACTTTGAGATAAAGATATTTAATGGGACTTGAATTCACAACGGCTGTATTGCAATGAATAATACGATAAAAGCAAAAACTACATAGAACAGGACTTCTAGTCAGCATGAGAAATCTGCATATGGATTGTCCTTAATTACCTTTATAGGTAGTTACATAACAGCAGGTTCCATCCACTTTTTCAGTAGGAATTGCATTGTATACATCTGCCTCTAATGCCTTTCCAGTTATAGTTTCAGTTGCCAAAACTTTAAATGGCTGAAAAGAAGACACGTATTTTAAACCCTTGTCACGGTTATGTTACTGCCTTGTTCTCACGTGGATTCTTGCTCTTTACAGCTGGCCTCTGTAATTCCAAAAATACACATTACATTGCTGATTTCTAATACTATCGAAATATACCATTGTTTCTTCAAGAGAGGACAGTCTGGTAAATGTTCTGTGACACATGAACAAAGGAAATCTTTTGCAAACTTCCTTTTACACACTTGATGACTATTTCACAATGACTTTGCTTCCCGCTTTAAACAGTACATATGAACTGTAAGTGTTCTAGTGCAATGTTACAAAATGTTGATATGGGTCTTCCTGCATTGCAATGGAAATAGAAATTCATCAGGACTAGCTGCTCCAACCTTCAGCGGGGAGGTGAAAGTCAACATGAGTATGTTAGTGCAATACACAAACCAGTGGAATGCAAGGCGGCAAAATCATACTGAGGTTAAACACTTAATATCAATGCTGTTAATAAGCACTTTTCCACAAAAAAAAAAAAAAA
>VWZY01007047.1:357958-383626 GCA_013399075.1 Chloroceryle aenea
TCTCCCCCCCCCCCCCCCCCCCCCCTTCAGGTTGGCTGGCAGGACTGCCTGTTAGTGCTTTGTAATTGAGTTTCTGTCTCACTAAGCCACATCAATTTAAATAATATAAAAAGTAGGGCTTTGCTGATCTTAGTAGCCTTAACAGAGACAGCTAAGGAGCACATACTTTATCAGCTCTGCTGTCTGACATTACAAGATAGTAAGTTTGGGCAGAGGTATTGAGAAGTGCAATCCCTAGTAACATGTTTAATCAGAAGATTTCCTTTTGGGTATAAAAGAAGGATTATTTTTGAAAATGAGCACTGAAGGTGTTTTTGAATCATTTTAAATCAAGAAACATTAGCTTCTTGATGTGTTGTAACTGCAATTCCATTACACATGGAAATACCTAACAGGAAGGAATAATTTTCTGTCCAGAAGGAGAGGTTGCAGTCAGAAAAGAACAGAGCATGCACCAAAATGAAATTCATTATGATATTCGATTATTAAGAATTGATGAAGGTCTTTGTGTAACTGCTTTGTCATCTTTTAAAAATATTTCCTACAGATGTTTCTAACTGGGTGCCTAGGAGTGCTGCAGATATGGAAGAGGAAAGAGCAATAAAAGAAATATGCTATAAATCTGGTAAATATTATATTAGTCATTCTTTCTTAAACAACAGTGCTGCCAATGTAGTAAACTTTGGGGATTTTTTCTCTCTTGGGGTGTGCTTAGGAGAGTATTACAGGATTCAGCACCATCATGAATACCAACCAACAAAAACTGTGTCTTCACCTCATGAAAATGATCTATTGCCCTTAGAAGCTACTGAGCAAGACTTGCAGAAAGGCAAGTACCAGAAAGGCAAGTACATCTCATCTTCTTGGACAATAATTGCCACTTTATAGCCAAAGGGAGAAACTATTACATAGTTTTCCCCTCTTCCCCACTTTTTTAATCTAGTGACAATAAAAAATAGCATATTACAAAGACCATAAAATACTTCATTAGTTTTTCTCCATATATGCATACATACATGTATATATAGTGTCACACATGTGGTGTCTACCTGCATCAATTGTAGATGGAAACAGTAGAAATGGGCAATTAACACTATTTGTGCTTTCTGGAGATATACAACATAGGTCTTTCATTTCATTTTTCTTGAAGATCAAGAATTTATGTAGTGTAATTAAATTATGTAGTCTAATTAATGTAAGATTTATGTAATCTAATTTTAACCATTGTATTATTTGGAATGCAGTACAAATTTCTCATCTAGGCTCTTAGTTGTGAATGGAGAGAGACAGGCACTCTTACAGGGCTATTTATTGCATCATAAGATAGTGCCAAAGAAAGGTGAGCTGACTCACTTTCCCAGAGGTGTTCCATGCTCTGCTCACTGGCTTGGGTGCCTAGATGATGAAATGTAGAAACATATCAAAAATCTATATAACTAATTTTAGATTAGAGAAAAGTTGTCTTTAAGTGTCTTATAAAAGCTAGTAAGAAAAGAGTTCCATTTGTTTTGAGTGAAAAAATCTTGATAACACTATTTTATGTAAAACATATTCGAGTAATGGTCTGCTAGTAGAAGAATAGGAATGGAAAAACTGCCTCTTTCAAATCATACTGACATGTAAAGTCATGGATTTTGACTGACTTTTTGCCAGCCTAAATTACTTTATATTAGTAAATAAATTTGTTTTCTTCTAATTTCTACATTCAAAATGTTTATTATTAAAAGTTTCGGTAAGCTATTTCTGGTAAGAATTTAGATATATTTAGACTATAGGGAAGGAAATCAGTAACACATATATAAATATAGCTTTTAAGATATGGTTTTGATTATAATTAGGTACATTAAAAGTATAGAAATATTTCCCAAATCATATCTTCAGTTGAGTTCTCTGAGGTTTTAGGTAGCATGAAGACATGCATCTTGAAAATATTATGTATTTCATCAGGTTGGATTCATAAATATCATTCATGAAGAGTGAAAAGGCAAAGAACAAGGAGGGAATTTGTAGCTGCTATTTTACTTTGGAGCCATAGTGTTCTTTAACTGGGCTGTTACACTATGTTCTTATAAAGCCATAGAGTTAGACATCAGTTACACTAGACAGGATCCTAATAACTAACAAAAGAGAAAGAAAAACATAAAATGAGAGGTTAAAGAAAATTGTGCTAAACTAATCACTAGCTTGTAGATGTGGGAGGAGGAGAATGGAAGTGCTATTCTCTGTGCTTACACACAAAAATACTTTCTTTTGCTTTTCCAGGTGAAGGTAGTACAATTCGTACAAAATGTAATAATACAAAAGGAGAAGGAGAGATTTCTGGAAGGGGTTTACCAACAGGGAACATTCTCAGAACAGACTGTGGATCCTTTGAAAATGGAGGTAATGTACTTTAGCATTGGCTTCTCGTTGTTGAACATCATGTGGTAAATAACTGAATATGCCTGCATTTAATTTCACCATTTTATATTTGACTTATTCTTTGTTCCTTATGTGCTAGTGACTCTTTCTCATGCTAATAATTATAGCATTCATAAACACTGTTTATGAATCTGCTTTTTAAGGATTGTACAAAAAAACCCTCTATGATGATTCCGATTTTCCTGCTTCATTTTGGAAACAAAATGATTATGTGGAGTTTGAAGAACTTATGTCTGTAGTAAAATACCCTTGGTCATTATGTATGTAAACACCAGAGGTAAAGCTAAAACAGGAAGGTTGAATCTGCAGCTATTCAGGGGTATTTCTGCAATGCTGTTTGTCACCATGTCAGCTATGCCAGTTCAATTGTTAAAACTATGTGTGGATCCATGCTGTAAACTATATTACTGAAGGGGTTAAAGATTAAAGTAATCCATTATAAATTGAAGTTATTTTTGACACCATGCCATGTAGTAGTTGTGTGCAAAGGACAACACATAGATAAACTGATACAGCTGGGACAAAGGCAAAGCATACCTCATGTGCAGAGGATGAGAAGTGAGCACCAGCACACGGGAACATATTAAGGTTCCTTTTTTGTTGCTCACTGAGTAATCCTGTAATGACACAGAGTTAATGCTCAGAAGTTGTCACCTTATGCTTGGGAATCTGCATTCAGTTCCCATTCAGATGTTGCACTTTGACTTTGGAAAAGGATTTGTTCCCCCTGTGACACATACAGAAATTTCATGTGACTTTTGATTCTTGGTTATTACAAATGTGTATGTGGATTAAAGCAAATGTTTTTAACCGTAAACCCTAAATACAGTATTCCTTAAGATCTTCTTACTCATAATGAGAAGCATTCTGAGACAGAAATTGTATGCGTTCAAAGACGTGTTAGCGTTTAAGGGCAAGCTTTGTGTTTGCTTTTAAGATTTTGTGACCATGAACTCTGATAGAGGAAATAGAAACATAAAAACATAGAAATGTCTGGGTTGGAAGGGACCTCTGGAGGTCGTATAGTCCAACCCCTCTTGCTGAAAGCAGGGACATCCTCAACTAGAGCAGGTTGCTCAGAGCCTCATCAAGTCTCAACTTGAGTGTCTCCAGCGATGGGGCCTCAACCACCTCCCTGGGCAACCTGTTCCAGTGCTCCACCACTATTGTGGTAAAGAACTTCCTCCTCATTTCTAATCTAATTCCTCTCCTTTCTAATTTAAAATAATCACTACTTTTGCTGTTGTTTAGATGAGTGGTACTTTTAGAATAATTAACATCTAAAACCATGTTCCACCTGTAGAAGACCTGTGTATGAAGTGGGAGATCAGGATTTAAAAAAACTGTAGCATTTTTGGATAAGAAAATTTTGCATACTTTTTAAAATAGTGAATCTATGTTATTTTAATCACTCAGAAACGAAACACACTGAGATGTTAAAGAACAATAAAGAAGTAGAGAAGAAACGGATTTCAGAGGATCCAAGAAATTCACTTAATAAAGTCACAGGCAAAGGTATTTTGAGAAAGCATGTGGCTTATTAATTTTTGTATTTTAAACTGTTATATGATTTAGCACTGCCTTGTTAATTTCTGTTCCTAGAATCAAATATGGACAAGCCATATTTGGATTGGAATATCCACAAAGAACATTTTTTAATCTCTTCCAGCGTCCAGTCTCCTGCATTTTTGCAAATTTTGAGTAATAGCACAACATTACTGGTTGTTTTTTTTCCACTTTAAGGAATTCACACTTCACATCCCAAAGCAAAACCAAATTACCAACAGATGGGTCAAAGGAAGGATGATGAACCTTCTTCTTCTGTTCCTTATGTGAAAGAAAGTGGAAGAAAGATGTATTTCAGTTATTCAGAGCCTCGAAGATCAACATACGTAGTCCACCGTGCTGTCAATGTCACTCAAGAACCAAAGTTCAGTAGATCTATAGGTGGGTTCCTGCATATACTCAATTATTCAGATGCCTCAAATACACCTGTCTGCTTTGTGCTGCTTTTGATTTTGTCTCTGCAGGTGAATATTTGTGCTTAAATCCACACAAGTAAATTTGATCTAGAATAATTTTCCTAAATAGATTGTGACAGTATCCATAGGTAGAAATGTGAAGCTTTATAAAGCTTTATAATTAGTCAGACAGAATATTCATGGAACATAATTTATCCACCTTCATGTCAGGAATTCATTTTTCTGCCCAACAAAGACAGATGAATGTAATAATGTGCATGAATATACTGATCCCCATTTTTTATAGTTTCATGTATGTGATTTATTCTTTTGAATTATTTAATGAACCTTATAATAGTCCGCCTTTAACTTTTTGTTTTACTCTAAAATACTGATAGAAATAGTAGTATAAGTAGCTTTGCAGTAGAATTTCAGTTTGCTTTCAGGAAATGTGTCTGCTCAACATTTTTCTTCTCTGCAGAGGATGAAAGAGTGATGTTGCTTTGAATGGTATTTTTTCATGACTAGGATTTCACTGTAGTTTTGATTATTATAATTTATAATTATTTTCATTATTTAGGATAACTTTTCATATTGACTAAACAAGGAATTGTGTCTTATTCAAACTTCTCAAATTTATTTAAATGTATTGTAAATTTTTGTGATTTACATTACTTTTTCACATTATTTATGTTGGACAGAGAACTGAATTCACCCTTCCTGCCATTCATGCAGGATGATATTTTCTTTAATCTTTTTTCCATCTTTGAAATACTCTTTAAAGATCTAGAGGGAGTGTCTGTATTTCATAATAACTTGTATTTCAGAGGTGAGGTATGATTCACTCAATGCATTCACTGGTACTTCAACTAATGTAAAATTTAATTCACATATCAGACTAAGAGTGTCTTGCCCGAAATTGTTGCTGAAATTAAGAAACAATGTATATGTTTTATTCTGTAGACAAATACACTTCACAATCTCATAATACATCTACTCGGAGGAAGAGAAATCCGCAGGCAAAAACTTTCTCCCAGTTTAAAACAGCTATTCAGGTAACTGATGGACATTTTTACAATTCAGTCTTCTTAGTAGCAGTGAAATATCTCTCCCTAAGTAGAAAATGTAAAATTGCTCTTAAAACTTCCCCATCCAAAAGCAGCAAGATTTTAAGCAATGCTGAGTAGTCTGACAGAGGAGATAATAGTTTTCATTTTTGAAGACATGTAATTTTGGCTGTACAATTGCAGATTTCTTTTTTTTTTTTTTTTTTACAATATAACTGAATGAATGAATGAAATATATGTACCTGCCTTTAAAGTAAAAGAAGTGGGTTTTGGCTTGTAGTAGAGACTATATGAGTGTGCTTCATTTGTCTCTCTGTTTATTGCTCATGAAGCATCTGGAATAGCACAACAATGATCAGCTGAAATCCAAATTAATAAAAGGACTCAAGCTATGAAGCATTCACAAAACACTCTAAAGTCCATTAAGACATTTTACAGCTTCTTCAAATAAGAGATTAGAAGCTATATCTTTTGTCTCCTGTAGAAAGTTTAATTCTTAAAATGTTTCTGAAAGAACACATAGTTTAATAAACTATGTACTAAAAGTTCTGTATATCTATTTTGACAACAGAGACAAGAAGACATGGAAGTAAATAGAAACAGAGAACGAAGGGTAGAAAGCAAGAAGAGCAAACACTTCAGTTTACAAGAATAATCTAAAATAAGAAACTGATCAACTGGAAACACCAAGGATAATAAAATTGCAAATTTCCAAAATAAGATGCAGGAAGTACATGGCAACAGTTCAAAACTGATTAAAAATTGTAAAATGTGTTCTGTATGGTCACATATGATCTTCAACATATTCACTAAGTATAATCTTTTATGAAAAATTGACAGCTGCAATGATGTGTACCAGCTATGATTTAAGGCATAATTCCTAATCTGAATATATGGTATCAGTTTTACTTAGTAGTTTTACTTTACTTTAGACTTCTAAAGTAAACAGCAATAGTAATGCATTCCAGAAAGTAGTTAGTTTGGTGTGAAAGCCATGTTCCTCTAAGTTTTATCTTGAAGTTTTTCCATTTTAGCAGGGCAGCAGAACTGTGTTATGAACTAATTGAACTTCACAACAAAACTTTAAGCATTAACTGAGATATGTTTTTACACACATTTTAAGGTAAATTATAAAAAAATGAGAAGAAGACTGATAATGATGCTTTAATACTGTTTTCTGAAGAAATAAACCTCATATTAAATTGTTCAGTATGTGTGGCCTTATATGTGGTCATTCTTAAAACATTATCAGTTTTGGAGGAGAGCCCTTTCTATAACACTTGGATCCAGTAGTTATCTCGGTGGCACTGTGAATATAAAAGCATTTTGCTTCCTTAGAACCTTGTCTTTACTGTGACTTTTTAGAACATGAGATTGGATCAGAGGGATACCTTCCAGGGTGCTTTCTAGCTGAAATGATGTTATTGTTCTATGAGAAATATAGGCATGTCTTTCTCTATCTTACTTTATTGAGAATACTTCGCATTTTTCTATTTTGAAATTCCAAAATCTCAAAAAAAGAGCATCTTAAGAGATGCTTTATAAAATCTGAGTACCTTTCTGACTGGGATCTTAAAGAAGTAGCATCTCCTGGTGCAATTTAACCTCCCCACCCTGAGAAGCCATCCCAACAAGCTAAAGTCAAAAGAAAATATTTTATTAGCATCTAGCATGCCAATATACCCAGCAGAGGATCAGACTACATGTCAGAACCAGCTCAAGGGAAACACAACGAAACACAGGAAAGGAAGGATGTGGTCATGAGGGTTATACTTGGCAGATCCTGGATTGTTGTGGAACCATAGCCTCAGTACATCATCTCTTCCCTTATTACTGGAGCTTCCTGTAGAGAAATTATAAATATTGTAATATGGTAAAGTTTATACATAATATTATTAAAATAGCAATGTTATGGTATTATAATGTTATACATATTAAATATATTATAAATAATAAAAATACTTTTGTCTTAGTCATCATTTGCTCAATCCAGAAAGTCACAGATACTAAGAAATACTTTGGCATTATACAAGAAATACATGGCTCAGTGAGATACTAACAGTTCCTGTGATGTGTTAACTACCCTTGACTGAAATCAGAGGAATGGAAAGGGATCAGTGCTTTGTGTTATCAAGTCCTCATTTAAGATTTCCCTTTCACAGCTTCAAAGGCACTAAGATCCACTAAAAGGAAAAAAAAAACAACCAAACAAACAAAAAACAGAAAAAAACCAGGCATGTTTTCCAGATTACAGATGCATCCCCTATTACTTAATTCCCCTTCTGCCTGGCTGTCTCTCTCACTAGGGCCCTAAGGAAGAGCCAAAGGAAGTTGAGGATATTCAACATTTCATGCAGTGAGGCCCTAAAGATTGCACTTACATGTTTTCACATACTTGCTGCATGACAGATCCCACACACTGATTTAAACTAATAGTACTTGAGTATAAATCCTGAAGTAGAGATCCAAAGATAGCGGAGAGGGCTAATGAAGGAGAGTTGAACTTGCCCTGCTATTATGTATGCATGTACATCATCTGCTGCTGAATTGAAAGGCCCAGGGGAAAAAAAAATGATTTGTTGCTTTTGCTTTATACATGTTAAAATATGCTAATGTTTTTCCAGATGGTGCTTCTAGAAATACATCAGACATCTAGTGTAGGTGAATCATATTAGATAGTAAACTATCCAATACCACTAGATAGTGGTACCACCTGTATTTTATTAAAAACTTGCAAATCTTCCCACCTGAAATCCTGCATTCCTGAACAAATTTACAAGGTTAAATTAAAATCATTAACTCCCAGCATCTTATCTGCACTGGTATTTTAAATAAGATGTTTATTAAATAAGGTGGAAAAGTCCATCTCAAGTCAACACCCAAATGAGAAAATATTTGTTTTACAATAAAAAGTGAATGAAACATCCTATGGAATTGTAAAAATTGCTTTAAAAAGTTGGATTTTGATAATTTCCTCCTAATGAAGATATCTACCTATAAAAGCTCCCTTATATAGAAATACTGGATGTAGAAAAACAAATATATGTTTGTTTTGTTTTTCAATATTGTATTTTTTTCTGTCTCTACAGTCACTAGGGGTCAGTGCAGTCACAGGAATAGGCTTGAACAATGCCCAGAAGTGATTGTGCTTGATTCCTGCTCTCCAGAGCTAGAGCTTCTCTTCAGTGTCCTGCAACGGCTTTAAATTAAGAGAAAAGGGCAAAAGAGGCTTCTTATGCTTCCCAATGGCCAACTCAGGAAAGAGGCACAACACCCTATATTCAAAATCGCTATAAAGCTATTCTTTGTGTCTTAAAATAGAGTGATGATATAACCCTACTTCTCTCTCATCTTGTACTCTTTTCAAAAGGCATTTTTTCTACCTCCTGATTTGGACAGCCCTCACCACAGCTTCTTCTCATGGAAACTGTCTTTGAAAAGAGGTCTTCCCAGACTGAGTCTTCTGTAACCTTTTCAGTCTGAAAACCCTTTCAATAATGTTAAATGCCTTTATTTTTCACAGCCTGGTTGGGGTATTATTATTATTGCGGGGTTTTGTTTGTTTTTTTTTTATTATTATTATTTTGTTGTTTTTTTTTTTAACAGGTGAAAGTAATAATAGAAACATGCTACTGTGATGTGTAATATTTAAAGCACCTGAGAGTACAAATATTATGCTTAAAATACAAGGGAAGTCCTGGTGCTTCTTCCCTTGTTTTATTTCCTAAGAAAAAGGCACTTAGGCAGAACCAAATATGAAAATTTACAGAATCTTTTGAGAAGGGAAGGTGAGCATCCAAGACTCTTTACTTGGTCTAAAAACACATATACAAGACACAGGGGTTTTTTATGCACATTTTGCTTCCCCGTGACAAATGCAATGACTTCAACAACTGGTATCCTCGTTGTTGCTGTTCATGCATGATGAAAGCTTATTAATGAATTCCCACTGTAAGTATAGAATGTACATCTTACATCTTCACTCCTTCTGTCCCCTATGAGAATCTGCAGAGCAGATTTTGAAGATTATACTGCCTTCCAAGAATATGCACCAAGCACATCATCATCTGACATCACCGGTCGTTCTATTGACTTCAACACAATCATTCATACTCTTAAATTGATGTGTATTTTGACTGACCCCAGCAGTGTGGCTTCCAAGGATTTCATTGCAGCCTGCTAAATTGATACTGTTGTTGGAGATGAACAAGGATATAAAACCAGAAAGACTAAACTTCGAACTAAAATTTGCAAACTGGGCAAATATAGTAGAGAATTGTAGGAGAAACAGTAAATTATGGAAACATGATAATAATTTGCAAGTTAGATAAGACATGCCTCATACCATCTCTTTCAGTTGGTCAGTGCTTGTTCTGTTGTCATAGGGAGTATGTGATGGTGAAGGGAAGACAGAACTTTTGAATAGCTTGTGCTCCTAAGTACCAGACCATTAATATTCAGAAATAGAATGCTGCTTTTGAGGGATTATCTGGTTTATTCCATTATGTTTACATCTGTAGGTCTTTCTCATAAGCACGTCAGCAGGAATAGTGCTAGTACAGCTTGGCCAGATGGACTGCTAAAGTAGACGCTGATATGACTTCTCATGTCACTGCCAGCTGTCAGAAGTCTTGAGGATGCCAAAGAATTAAAACTCAAGAGTTTGTGGCCATATTTTAGTGGCCAGTATAAGGAACTGAAAAATATGAATACCAAAATATTTTGCAAATTACTTTGTGAGAAGGAGTTGTTCAATGATTTGTGAAGCAATGTATGTATTCCTTAGTGAAAATGCCACATGACAGTAGCACTGAGACACTAACAATAAAATTTCTTTCATTTAAGGCAGCTGCAATGTTTCAAGTCTGGAAAAGTGGCAGAAGTTTAGCATTTCTTACCTTGAGGCCACAGATACCTGTTGTTTGATTTAAGGCATTAGAAAAACTATCAGCATGGCTTGAACTGAAATTGCTGTAGAATAAATAGCCACCACAGTTGCACTCTTCTGATTTCCTATTGTTTTATTTGCCCTAGAGTGCACTGCACTATTTTGAGTGATACACCCCAGGGTTTCACAGCAGACTCTCCTCCCCTTATTCCAGCATGACTGATCCAACATTTGGTCTGCTGGAAAAAGCTGTTTTAAAAGCCATTATTTTAAAATCCCTGGGATGGTGCACACTAACATTATTTAAAAGCCAAAGAATAGAACGCATAAGATCTACTGTAGTAGACTAGAAACCTCTGTTTAGTAGGGTACATAATGGAAATATGTACTATTTTACCAGATTAAATAATTCATCTCTCAAGAAATTGATATATCTCATCTCATCTCAGAACTACTCTGAAGATAAAGAATCTCCTAATTCCATTGTAAACTCCAAGCAAACAGTAGCAAAGAGTTTATGTCCTGAAAAGAAGGGTTCTTGGTTTTTTTAAATATATATATATTTTAAATGTACACTATCTTACTGTTGCTAAAAGTACTATTTTCTATGCTTCACGGCTTGTTTCAGTGACCTCCTTGGTACTGTAAATTCATCAAGGGAACCTCCTTTTTCTTAGAAGCTACAAGTTGCAATGCCTGCAACTCTACAGAATAATAAACTATAATTTATTCAGGCAGATTACTGATTCAGATATCCAAATAACTCATTTCCAAGGGTGACCAAAAGAGGGTGCTTCAGGGAAACTACAGGCATTTCCAAAGCAGAGAAATAATGAGCAGTATATACATTGGAATATTTCTTTAGTTTAGTAGAGATCTTATGTCTTGAAGCTATCCATTTTTATTTTCTTTCCAAATATATTTTCCCTCTGCCTAATATAATTGAAACAATGGGTTCCACAGTTGTTTGTTTGGGGATTTTTTTGTAATATACTAATTGTGTTCATTTTTAAAATCAGATTTAAAATTCTTGCCTTTCTATTAGATTATGTGCCCTTTTTCTATAAAAAGAAGTAACTGCACTGAAGACAGACAATTGGTATTTTTATTTGTTAAATATTCTGATATTTCAGAAGGTTCTAATTAAATATTTCATTTTGTACAAGTTGTGTCCCATCACCCCCCTCTCCTCTTTGTTATTTTTGTGCAATCAGAGCATTTTTCTATTTCAGTTCTGAGGAATTTTGTGAGGTCACTATGCTTGTGCTCCTCTGTATCCTGCAAAGGCAAATTTCTGCAGGCTGTTGTCAAAGAACTGGGAAATTATAAAAGTTTCTTGATTTAAGGACAAAGGAAGGAGTCCCCCAGTTCTCTGGGGATGCATTCCCAAGCACTCCCAAAGGAAATTTTTTCCTACAGAATTTTGCCATCAGGATAGTGGGCCTCAAGGAAATATGCCATTGTGCCCTTTTGCCTGCCTCATGTAGGTGATGATTGCATATCCCTGTCCCTGTGAACATCACACTCAATGAATAGAATGAAATGTGAGTTCTTTTCCTGTTCATCCATTTCCAACTTTCTTGTAGATGACATTGCAGTGTGTGCTGCCTGATCACTGCTGACCACTGCAAGTGGTCACCCAGTGAAGGGTGAGGCAATGATGGGCTTAGTCACACAGCTGTGGAAACTTCCATCCTGTTGGACAACATCGTCCTCAAGACAAGGGATTACCAGCAATGGATGCAGGAAGACCTTTGATATGGAGGGGCACAGTGGAAGCGTTCTGCCAAGAATCAGAACCATGACTCTGTCATTTCTCAACAGTATGTCATGTGCAACAGTTCAAGATGGTGGCTATGGCCCTGCATAGCCTTATTACACCTGAGCTGACTACTTGGTAACTGGCCATTTTGAAGTAGGTCAATGCAAATGGAGACAGCAAAAGCTATCATCAAGGAATTTGTAGCCATTCTCCAATCCTATTCCTATGGACAGTGTTAATGAGAAATGTGAATGAGATCATCCAGAACTTTTCTCACTGGGAATACCTGAACTATATGGATTCTGCAGATATCATGCATTTCCAGTCCAGCACCTAAGCCACAGGAGCAGACCTAAACTATGAGGTCTACTGCTAACTTGCTCTGTGGGATCCCAGATAGTCTGCTTGGAGGAAATAAGGCATGTTGCTAACGGGAGAAGAGTCCTTGACCAGCAGAAAACTTGGCTGTGATTGCTTTGATTTTTTTATTTTTTTTTTTAATGATACATTCAGAAAAAATACTTCCATTTTGACAAATTCACATTTTTTACTGGAACTAGGTGGTTAGAAAATTCCCAGTTCTCCCTAAGTTCAATTCAGTAAATGTATTATTCATGGTACCCTAAACAGTACCTCTCAAAGCTGAACTGTCACAGTTACTTCATTCTCCACATAATCAATGTTCTTCCAAGCCTCTCTTCATTTTTGTTGTCTGTCTGTAAACCTTCTGCCACATCATTTTTTTGATGAAGTGATCAGCACAGAACAGTGGTTCAGTGGAAGTTCTCTCATTGATTTATATGATAGTGTTAGCTTTCAATATAATTTTCAACATTGCTCCGTTTGCATCCTAACATTCTGTCTGCTCTTTTGATCGATGCCATGTATTGAGCAGATACTGATATTGAGTTATTCACAGAAATATCCGAGTCCTTTTTTCCCCTCTATGGTTGCAGGTAATTTAGAGCCCTGTAAGGTTGCATTAGTAGGTCAGATTATTCTTCCCAATGTCTATCATCATCTTTTCTTTCTGAGCCCTGCGAGGCAGGAAGTCAGTGGTACTGCAATCAGGCTTTCCCCAAAGGAGCACAGTTTGAAATTTGTTCTGGGACGTTATGAGCACACTGCACCACTAACAGCACCCCAGGAGATGCACAGAGGTAATGTATTCCCCACAGAGACCTGTCCTCTTTGTCATCAGTGTGACCCTCCCCTTGCTCTCACAATTACACACTCCAGCTGCAAGTTACTAGAGGAGAAAATACTAAGGAGAAGGCAACACGTCCTTAGTTTTGTCAAAGAATTTTGCCTCAGAAGCCTAGGTTTTACTGCAGACTGATGTTTGAATAAATTATTTCCTAGTAATACCCTAAATATATATACATAACTGATATATAACCAGTCAGCCATATAACTATGGTTTAGGATGAGAACTGGCAAGATAACTTCCTTCATTTAAATTGCTAATCCCAGTCCTATAAAACTGTTTGTGGCCTTTCCTTAAATATTCTGTGTTTATGGGATCTAAAGGCTTCCTGAACAACTAACCTCTTGGCTCCTGCAGAAAGCCTCTGTTTTGGGCTTCTGTTATTTTTTTATTATGTGCTTTTAACTGGCCTTTCTACCACCTGTCTGCAAACTATGCTGTGAGTTGAGCACACTAATCAAACAACACAGACTGTCTCCTACAGGCAAATACAAAGGACAGATAACATACAGTGGGAAAAAAAAAAAAAAGAAAAAAAGGAAAAAAAAAGAAAAATACATTGTAACACAGAAACATTTTTTCCAAGTGTTTTGCCACAAAGAAAAAATATCATATTAGAACACAAGAAGATGTTTAAGTGTATAAATGATCTAGATTTCAGGGATGGAGATTTTCTACGTCTAGTAGACAACTGCTGAGAGATCAGTTTAGCATCTAAGGCTTTTACAGCATAACAGTTTGCTGCTTGTAAAACAAATAACATGGATTAAACTAGATTCATTTTTCTGGCAGATTAAGCAGCTGTCTTCTGTTAGATTCCCTGCTCAATCTCTCTTCCAAGTGCTTGCTCACAAAAGAAATTTGTCAGCTACAGAAGCATTGAAGTAGGAATGATTCTTTTCATACATTTATAGCTCAATAGCAACAAAAGTTATATTTCCAATTTACCTTTCAATTATTTTCTGAAGGAATAATGTCCAAGAGAGAGCCTGGCTCATTGTACCTTGTTCAGTCATGTCCTGGAAGTATGATTAACAAGTGTCTGAAGAAACTCTTCCTCTTAAAGGAGAGGAATTACACATCCTACTGAATCTTACTCTTGCAAAAGGATGTAAATACAATATAAATGACTGTTACATCTGAATAATCTCCTAATATTAATTGTGAACCCACTAAAAAACCCAAACCCCCAGTCTTCTGAGCTGTTAACACTAAAAACTCAACAAGGCCTCCATAAAAGATTTTTGGTTCTATTTTTCTTACCTAAGGAATGATCAATATTGAAAATGAGAAGGAATCAAATTAATCAGTTTATCTTCTCTACAACTCCTGTGTGGACTCCTCTCCTGAATAATTTATTAACAGCACCTTAGCAAGCTCAGGGCTTGCAGTCAGGGTTGCTGAGGTATAGTTTAGCACTTTAGTAGATAAGCTTGTTAATGAGGCATGAGAATGAGCAGCATCATTCTCAGCCTCTCTGCTGTGTTGAGGGGAAGCAAAAAAGCACTGCTTATTTTGCACAGGGCTTTTTGTAGCTGAATGGAATTTAAGAGAAGTGTGACAGTGATTGGGTAAATTGTGCCTTCCCTGTAAGGTGACACTCCCATTATCATTAGGTGAGACAGTGCTTTTCTTCCCTGTGGTTTCTCCCCTCCCACCTGACCCAGGACTCTCTAGTTACAAATGTAGAAGAGCTACACCATTTCAGGGATCATCAGGGAGGACAGTTGTTTCAGTCCAGGTCTTAAGAGGAGAGTTTTCTTTGCAGTGTGAGCTGTAAACTAGACAAAGAGGAAAGTCTAGGTAGGGTAAAAGGCTGCAGCAGTTTACAGTCACTTTCTGAGGCACAGTCTGGGGAGTGGGGTGTGAAGGTGCCCTGCTGTGTTGTTTAGGCTGAAGGGAAAGGATCATAGAATGTTAGGTGCTGGAAGGGACCTTTAGAGATCATCTAGTCCAACCCCACTGTCAAAGCAGGATCACCGAGGGTATGCCACAAAGGAATGCGTTCAGGCAGGTTTTGAAAGTCTCTAGAGAAGGAGACTCCACAATCTCTCTGGGCACTGTTCCAGTGCTCTGTCACCCTCACAGTAAAGAACTTTTGCCTCTTTTTGAGGTGGAACTTCCTATATCCTATCTTATACCCATGAAATGAGGTCTTAGTTTAACATTCCACAACCTGTGAGAAGCAATGAAGATGTAACCTCATTTCTGGACTAAAGAACGACCCAAGGTAGCTATGATTATCAAAGTGTAACCAAGATAACCGAAGTGCTAGGTGTGGGCCAGGTAGCTGACAAAGCATGAAACGCAGAAGTTATCTGGGAGATGCTGTAGGCAAAATAGCTGAGGAAGACTCCTCTTGGAGGAAGAATCCACTGTATAAGTCAAATGATACCTGACTCTTTGGCAACTTTTGCTTTATACCGTCCCCAAGCATGAATAGACACCTTGGCTGCCAGCTAGATACAGTGAAAATGTATCAGGGAAAATCCTCTAGAACAGCTGGATGGGAAACTGATCACACATTAAATGTGAGAAAAGCAGTGGAGATTCTGCACCAATTACAGAAGCTGGAGGCACCTCCTCTTTCATAGTACTATGAATTGCCTTTTATATTTAGCTTTCTGTCTGTATGCATGGGAGCATCCTTCCCTCTGCATCCTAGTATGTGTCACCTGTTTGTACACAGGGGTTTATTAACTCATTTAGATTGTGTTCATACTGTTCTTGTTAGAGTAATATTTGAGACTTGCTGCTCTAACAGAGTAAAAATATAAGTGTTTGGTTAAATAGGGAGAAAAATGTTGAAAAAGGAAGGAGGGAAAAATTTAAACTAAGATCAAGAAAAAATATAAAAGAAAATATGTGCTCATGCACATATTGAGATGTACAAGTACTAACAGGTAAAGGAATTGTAGGAGAACAAGTCAAGGGGAGGAGGAAAAACAATGTGAATTTCATGCAAATAAGTGTTATTTTATGTCCACTGAGTTTGGACTAGATGTTTGCAACTACAGCTTCCAGCCTACAAGTGGGTTTTATATGTTAGAACGTTAAAAATTAACAAAAGGATGAACAATTTGATGTTTCTGAGGGGCTTTTTCTGGAAATCCATCCTGTGATTGAGGACTTCTGAGGGTTCTTTGATAATAATAACTGGGTACTTATTCAGAATTGGGAAGATGGGGTGGAATTGGGCAAAGATTTTGTTCGTTTTTGTTTTCCCTTTGTAGTTGAATGCCTACTTTTTCATAGCATTTATGAGAACTGAGATAGTTATACTCTTCACAATTTACAATTCTGACTATTTAAATTAAAATGAATTCTGCTATTATAATCACTTCTTTTGAGCTGCTCAAAGTGATCAGTCTTACTCTTTTTCACTATCCTCTTCCCTTAATACTCTGTACTGAAGTAGATAAAAAAACACTGTTGTATTTAACCTAACTTTTCATAAATGTCTGCTGTCACCACTGTCTCAGAACTTAAATAAATAATTTTCTTTTTACCAAAAGAAAAGAGTTCAATAACAACCAATACATTTCTTTTGTGGATAGTCTTCTGTGGCCTTGTCTGATCTTCTCCTGTAAGTCTCCACTGTATCTTTCATGAGGTTAAACTCTCAGGTCTTGCAAGGTTCTGTCTCTTGAGGTCTCACAGGCAATCACTGTAATTATATTACTTTCCATCCAGCTCTTGCTCTATGAATGAATCCCTCATGAGCTGAATGCCATTACATAAATTCAACTTCAGAGTTTAAGAAGATTAAGACTTCAATTTTCATTGCATGATACCCACTATAGACAAAAGGATGTGCTGAAAATGGAAGTGTTAGCATTGGTGAATTATGAGGAAAGAAGAAAGTAGTATGCTGGTAGTAGAACTGTTGAAAAAATACAGATTAAGAGAAATTAGAAGTGTAAATATGTCAGAATGAAAAAAAACCGAAAACTATTTAGTGAAAAGATAATCAACACAATACAGCCACTTTGGTGAAATACAGACAAATACAGTGTAGTTCACATTGTATCAATGTCCTGGTTTCACTGTGACAGAATAATAGGCCAACCATGATATGCAGGTCTCTAGCAGGTTTGAGTCAGCTAGGAATTTAGAGTGGGGAGGACAAAAGCCAGGGCAGCTAACCTGATCTGGCTACAGGCATATCCTATACTGTAAGTGTTAGGGTCATTATAAAGAGTGAAGTTTACTGCCTTCCTGTGACCATTGTACATTCACTAGGCAAAGTATAATTTTATATACTTTATGTCAGCATGAGTGTTAATATGAAGTTTGCTGTTTCATTAATCAAAATTGAAAACATCCTGTAGTAATGCTGCAATTAAGAACCAGGACTGATTGGTTGTTTTTTTGTTTTTTGTTTTTTTTTTTTTCTCTGACTTCTACAGTCTAGCTCTATTTTTTCCCTTTTCTTCTTCCTCTTTGTAACACATATCCAGAATGAATCTATGCCAGATACTATAGCTGACTGTTTTCACTTAACTGAACAAGGTGGACTACAGCATGTTCTAGATTATATATGTCTAACACAGTGCAATTTTTGCATGAGGGAATATAGATAGTTTCTAAATATTAGGTGCAAATTCAAACTACTGAGGTGTAATGGAGTTTAGGAGAGAGAGATATTTTTGCCTTTTCCTCTTGGAAGCAAAGAAGTGACATGTAACTGCGTACCTGTGTAATGAGATACTTTTGACAATAAAGAGATTTTGGGCAACCGAATAAAGTAACAAATGCACTCAACTGTTCAGGTTAGAATAAATGCTCAGAATTCTGTATCTCTCTACCTCACTGCAGGAACGTGCACTTGTTACCAGGCCCTTTCTTTTCCCTCAGCTATTTTAATCCTTTTCATAGAATCATAGAATCATAGAATAGATTGGGTTGGAAAAGACCTCCAAGATCATCGAGTCCAACCCCTGATCCAACTCCAATTACTATATCATGGCACTAAGGGCCATGTCCAGTCTCTTTTTAAAAACCTCCAGGGATGGTGAATCCACCACCTCTCTGGGCAGGCCGTTCCAATGCCTGATTACCCTCTCGGTAAAGAATTTCTTCCTAACATCTAACCTAAACTTTCCCTGGCAGAGCTTAAGCCCATGTCCCCTTGTCCTGTTGTTGGTTGCCTGGGAGAAGAGGCCAACCCCCACCTGACTATAACTTCCCTTCAGGTAGTTGAAGAGAGTGATGAGGTCACCTCTAAGCCTTCTCTTCTCCAGACTAAACAACCCCAGCTCCCTCAGCCTCTCCTCATAGGACTTGTGCTCAAGTCCCTTCACCAGCCTTGTTGNACATAGACCACATCCACAGCCTTCCCCTCATCTACCAGGTGGGTCACGTGATCGTAAAAGGAGATCAGGTTGGTCAAACAGGATCTGCCTCTCCTAAGCCCGTGCTGGCTTGGTCGGATCCCTTGTCCATCCTGTAGCTGCTAATTCGTTACTGATTACAGTACTGAGTGGAGGTGTTTATAGACTGTGATAAATATACCATGCAGTTTCTGAGAGAGGATTTTTATTGTTTACTGAGTGTGTCTGATGTGTCAAGTTTGTTAAGTATTCACAGATCAAAGGTAAACTTTACAGTGAACGTACTACCATGTATGATTGATCTGAGGAATACTTGCATTTTCAGAAGTCTGATAACACTGCCGGCTAGGGTGGTGTCAGCAGCAGTCCCGATGAGATGGTCCCCTGCATCAGCGGTCCCGTGGAGAAAGGGTCTGGCGCTCCCGTCCTCTGGAGCAAACCGGCGGGCAGGTCCCGGCAGGTCCCTACAGCTCCGCGTAGGTCCCGGCAGGTCCGGAAATCCGGCGGGGCAGGATCCCTCGTGCTGACCTGAGCCCCAGACCCTCTCCAGGGGTGCGGAAGCATCTCTCTGCTCCTCCCCCCTGGACGGAGCATCTCACAAGGTATTGATGCCCTTCTGTGGGTCAGGGGGTGGGTCCGCGACTGCCCATTAAACTCCCGGAAGGAGTTACCTGTGAGTCACGGGCAAGGCGTCGATGGTGCCAAGAGCAGAGAGAACGCCTCCCGCTGGATGTGAAGGTACGGCCTGGGCAGCTGCTACTGATGATTTGTTAACAGCCCGTGAGCAATGGCATAAAGGGTATAGAATACACAGTTTTTGCTTCTAACCGCATAATGATAAACCGGTCCCGGCCTCTCTAACTATGACACTTATACTGTTGGATGCCTGGGAAAAAAAAAAAAGAAAAAGTCAGCTATCGTGAAAACATAAGAAAAGTTATATCCTTGTGTTTTGTTTTACTTGAGATAGAACACAGGATTTTGATGTCTGTGAAATATCTGATGATAGTGCCTTTAACTGGTGGAAATAGAGGATGGAGAGGAAAATCAGAGATAAAAAGACCTTTCCAAATATGTTATCATGGAAATGTGGTTTTATTTACTATACTGAAAGAAGAATGGGAGGAGAGAGTGTGACAGATAGAACTTTCAAATTAAGGTCATTGTTAGCATGCTCTTTATCTCAATAGCTGTATTTAAATGTCATTGTTTTGGGAGCTTTAGAGACTTTAGAGAAATCCTTTTGAAAATTCTCCCTTGCCTTCCCTGGAAAATTTCTGTGGTAATTGACTTATTGATGTGTGCTGTTTCAGTGGCAGTTAAGCTCTTATTTACAAAGATTAGACAAAAATCTATGTAACTTCTGCCAAGGCCAGTAAAAGGTATGATCAAAATTTAAAAGTGCTGACATTCAAGTAAGTGTGCATTATAGAAAGGAGGAGTTGGCAAAGCATGAATTTAGAAGAAGAAATAATGTTGGCATTTTGTAACACTTCATAGGTTCTGCAACCAGGTGCTGCAGAAATGTCAGGTGTGAGGACTGCAAAAGGAGCTTGGCTTTTGTACCTTCTACTCTTTAGAAATAAATTCTTTACTCCTATTCTATTTATTTGCATTGTAATTCTTGTGAATATTTAATTTGCCCAGGTCATAGTTAATGGTACATGAATATATTCCAGTCATATCAACACACACACAAAAATATATTAGAGTTCCAAAAATATTTTTTCCCCCTTCAACTAGAAGTACACTTTTTTATAAAGAAAATAATGTTTCATGTGAATAATCTTGATATTAAAGAATACAAGCATATAAATAAATGGGATTTAATGAAGCTTGAAGGTGAATACTGAGTATGGTATGGCCAGTGAGAATGGATTCATTAGTGAATAAACTGTTAGTTTCTGTAGGATTAGCAGCTATTACAGATGAACTGAACAGATCCTTCCTTAAGTATATATACAAGGCTGCTGAGAATTATGGAGGATTTATGATGTTAGCATAGATATGGTGAAGTGGATAAGGTATTTATTCAGGAAAGCAAATGCATGACAGACTTGTTTCTCCCCCATATATTTTGTCAGAACTCCCTCTTCACATTTTAAACAGTCCTAGCCTGCCAGACATACTAAAACACTTCCATTTTTAAAATTTTTAGATTTAACAATATTAGCCATTAAAGAAGTTAACATCTGTTGCCCAAGAAACACTGGAAGTATTTTAGTAGAATCTGTTCTTTCATCTTAAGTTAGGAAATCCCTATTTTTACAAGGTCTTAACTGATAACCACATAAATAGGGTCAAGTGCTTTTTCAGTTCAGCTGTGAGTTTTCCTGGCTAATCTTATGAACATCTGTATTTGTGCCTGGATTCAAAGAGTTGGTATTAACTGTGTTCATGCTACTGACAAATAGTAGTAAATGGAAAGAGGAGGAAATCTCCAATGCACCAGTTTAAGATCATAGAAATACATGAATGTTATGTTCAAGGACAGTCTATAAACATAAAGATATTTGGTTTATGTAACTATTAACTTCAATTAAATATTAACTGGTTATCTCCTAGTTAAAATAAAGGCAACAAACACAAATAGAAAATTATTGTTTAATTAAATTACACTGACTTTTAATGTAGTTACTATACTGACACTATTTCTGTAGAATGAAGTAGAGTGATGTTAGATTTATCCCTGGACTCTTTCAAGGAATTCTCTATCAGTATCTCATAGCATACTTGACAATGAACTGTGTAGTTTTTTGTAGTTTGTTTTCTGTCTTCTGCCAATGCAAGAATAATGGGACTTATACATGCTTCTGTTCAGTAAAACCATTGAAGCTTTGACAAGATTTTCTACTCTTTTTTGGTTGGTTGGTTTGTTATGTTTTGCTTTATGAAAAGATTAGTTTCAAGAATTGTAAAGAAGATTTCACAGCATTTACACAGCAATCTAGCGAATTAAGAGGAAAACTACTTTTTGTATACAGTTAAAAGGACTCTGCATAGATACCCTGCCCTTGCAGGACAGCTGTCAGAACTAGGATTTAAGCAATATTGTCTAATTTGAATGCCTTTCTTATGATTTTTTTTCATAATTAGAAACATTGTTGAAACAAGTTGCTTTGCTTTAAGAATACAGGGTGGGGTCTTAATTGTTTTTTTTCATTCTTTAGGGTGTGGGGAGGATTTTTTTATATTTGAACTTAGTTCTCTATAGTTTTATGCATTTGCTCAAATGAAATGGTACTTCAGAAACATTTTGTTTATTGTAAGATTCAAAAGTAAATTTGTATCCTAATGGCAACTGCTAGCTCACTTGCTTTGAAGTGTTATTAATAATACCTGAACTGTGTATTGTCAATACTGTGACCTTTCTATAGGTTTGTTTCTGGATTGGTAAAGCTGTGAAGAGCTTTGCTGTTAACTCCAGTGAGCATCAGAACATCCAGACTGCATCATGCTGTAGTATTAACCTCCTTCGTAACAAAGCAGTGTAGGAGGAGAACACACTTGATTAGTTTTTTTTTATAAAAGTTATACTGTTCAACTTCATAGCTTGTTTCCACATCCCACAATGTTTAAAGCCATCATGAAATGTGCTGCTCTGGATTTGTAAAGTAATTATTAAAAGCCTTTGATATTTATAAGAGATCTGAAACTTTTCTACTAATTAATTATTGATTCCCTAAGTGATTCAATCCTACCAATTTGTAATAAATATTTAAGATTTCTGTGGAATACAGAGCACTGGTTTTTGTTCTTTATTTTTTAAATTTCCTTTAATTTTGCCTTCATGTTTGAAGCAAAAAGACTTATAATAAGACTCAACATGTTTTTCATCTATGTGGATTTTAATGTGTACTATATATATCTGTCTTAGTGTTGATGGCTTGTCCTTAAAAGTAACAAAACAAATCAGTTGAGTTGTTCTATCTCTGAAAATGCACATCAGGCCAGGCTCCAGTCCTGTAACAGCTTGCGTGTGTCCAGAATTTCTCACATTCAAATTTCTAAACTGTAGGTAAATGGTCTCAGAGAGCAATATGAAGGCTGATGAGTAAATTCATACAGTGTGTTGGGAGAACTAGAACTTCAGAAAGTGAATAAAAAAAATCCCAAGTTTGGTTTGAGGCCTCCTAAAGCTGTTGGGAAATAGTAAGCACATAATCTAATCTCTGTTCTGTGAAGCTTTGGTGCTGAAGTCAGACCATTCTTCTGCAAAAGACCCGCTCCAGAGAGCGGATCCAGAGAAGAGCAACCAGGCTGGTGAAGGGACTTGAGCACAAGTCCTATGAGGAGAGGCTGAGGGAGCTGGGGTTGTTTAGTCTGGAGAATAGAAGGCTTAGAGGTGACCTCATCACTCTCTTCAACTACCTGAAGGGAAGTTATGGCCAGGTGGGAGTTGGTCTCTTCTCCCAGGCAACCAACAACAGGACAAGGGGACATAGGTTTAAGCTCTGCCAGGGGAAGTTTAGGTTAGATGTTAGGAAGAAATTCTTTACCGAGAGGGTAATCAGGCATTGGAACGGCCTGCCCAGAGAGGTGGTGGATTCACCATCCCTGGAGGTTTTTAAAAAGAGACTGGACATGGCCCTTAGTGCCATGATCTAGTAATTGGAGTTGGATCAGGGGTTGGACTCGATGATCTTGGAGGTCTTTTCCAACCCAATCTATTCTATGATTCTATGATTCTATGATTCTGCTTGAAATTCAGAAAGTAGAATCTTATTCTAAGAGTAGTCTCCTAACATTTTTCAGCACTCTCTGAAAGGATTTATAAGAGTTAATAACTGAATTTTCAATGCACAACTGGTGTAGTAGATAGCAGCAACAATGTGGTACTGATGCCTTCTTAGATTATTCCCTGACAGTTAAAAAGATACGATGTGAAAAATATGGCTTTATCTTCTTTTTAATAGTTTGGGATTAGTTTAGCTGGAAAAAAAAAAAAAAAAGATATAACCAGGACACCAGCACACTCCTTTGAGAGCTCTTTTTCCACACACTTTGAGCCACTTTGGGACCGTTCACCAGTCACAGAGAGGTTCTGCAGCAATTGCTTATTGGTGACTGCATAGAATAGATAGCTGATATTAATGAGGTAGGAGGCCAAGTATTAGCATACTCAGCAGGTCCAATGAAGGGAATGTCTGCCAACCCTATAGCTGCCTGTCACATAAGTTTTTACCCTTTTATGTTAGTATTTTCACTCTTAAATCACTGAGGTCCTTACTGTCCCATATCAACAATATTTGCATTTCTGAAAATGCCTTCATATAAAATTTTGTCTAGCTCACTTCTAAGTCACTTCTTGAATTCAAAGGTTTGAGACTTGAGATATGTACGTGCCTCCTCTGCACTTTTAAAGCTTCTTGTTGAAATTCAATATGTCAACAAAGAAGGTGTGATTTTAGGTTGGTTTTCTTTGATTTTTTGTTGGTTGGTTTTGTTGTGTCCCCCCCTTTTTTTTTTTCTTTTTTCCAAAGTATTTCATATTTTGTCCTCTTTAATACTATCATATGGGGGACAACTAAGCACTGTCTAGGCTGTTATGTTTGTGGGACAAATCTTCTGGCATGTTCTTTCTGATTTTGGAAAATAATGTACAGGCATATTTTAAACATGACTAAAAAATTCTATTCTTTTGTACAGTTAAGGCATTCTACAGAATCATTTTCTTTCATACTACCATCAAGCACAATCCTGTATTGTTACTGCAGCTGTTTACAAAGCTATTCTGAGTCCTCTGCTTACAAGGTCCTTGACAGCCTGGGCAAGATGCTGATGTTAGCATTGAGGCATTCTAATGTTATTAATACTTCTCTTGGAAAATCAAAGCGATCCTTTTCTTGAGAAAGACTTAAATTCATGAAGCTAAGCTCAAAAAGCATGTCTAAATCATACAGTCTCACCTTCCCAATATGACAGGAATCAAATTTTACACTGCTGGCTTACATCAAACCCACAGACTTGTTAAAGCTTGAAGTCCTACGCTACTTGTAGTAGAATGTTATCTGTAATCCAGCTCACTAGGTCACTTTTGTTTGAGGTCTTTTATTATGCATGATGAAAACTGGATATACACAGCTTAAGAGCTTTATATCTATTCATAGCAGTATTTTTCATCCTCAGTCATTGAGCAAGTCAGTATCTCAACAACTACATCCTGTTTTTACTTTTATTATCTGGAGTGGCTTTAGCTTACTAACTTTCAGTTTAGCAACAATGTTCTTAGCAGATCTGAGCCTTGTCCATGTTGTTGTGTTGTATCAGCTGAACCCCTGCACAGATTGTTGCATATTGGTTGGTGTTCATGTACGAGGAAATGATTATGTAAGACATGGTAATCAATCCAAACAGGGTTTAATGTTGCAGAGACATGACAATTTCCCACAAAAACTCTATATTCCTGTTTTAGATCTTTCAAGACTATTGTTACATCTCTTAGAAGATGTTTTGAAGAGTTGCGAGACAAATGTAAGATTATTGAAACCCTTCTGAGTCAATAGACTTGCATGTAACCTGCTTGGACACAGATGTCCAGTATTTGACTGTATTGTAACAAATACTGTAGCACTGTGATAATTTATCCAATGATTTATGTTCCTTTTCAACAGTAACTTTCTCATTATTTACTGCTCTTTTGTGAGGTTACAGAAACACAGAATCACAGAATATTAATGGCTGGAAAGGACATCCTAGATCAGAGTCCAACCATACCCGTAACAGAAAAACACCTAAAAAAGCCCCAAACACCTAAATACCCTGATCAAACATGACTACAAAAACACAAAACAGACAAAATAACCCCCTACATGCCTGCCAGTAGAGCATGTCCTGAAGCACCAGGTCTACCTGTTTCTTAAATACCTCCAGGGATGGTGACTCAATCACCTCCCTGGGAAGGCTGTTCTAGTGCTTCACCACTCTTTCTGTAAAGAATTTATTCTGAATATCTAATCTAAAACTCCCCTGCCGCAACTTCAGACCATTTCCTCTGGTTCTGTCAGTAGTTACTAAGAAGAGGCCAAC
>VWZY01007048.1:0-49607 GCA_013399075.1 Chloroceryle aenea
TCTAAGAGGCTGTCCTGACCCTAGACCCTGACACCAGAACTTCAAAAGGTTTTGTTATGACCACGACTGAGAAGTGTGTACAAGTATCTGTTATTGCAGTATTACAGTTGTCCAGAAATTCTACAGAGGGGAAACCTCCAGAGAGAAATTTCTGCTGTGCTCTGCCTTTCTTTATCAGAGGAATACTATGACAGTATTTTTTTTAACAGTATTTCATCACCTTTGCTCAAACTTGCAATAAAAACAAACCAAAAAATAAATCAGAAATATATGATAAGAAAATTACTGGAGAAATAACTACTGAGGATTTTTAGTGACCCACAAAAGCTGGTCAGTTTGCTCGAGTAAGGGACAAATAGATCAGTTAATTTTTTGAACTGATGCTTATGAAACTGAATTTAGAAAAAAAAATCACAGAAACTGCATCTCTTGGGGATTCTCTACTCCTTAAATCTTTTTATTATCAACTTTTTAATTCTCCCTCCCTTATTCTATGTAATTATCCAGCTAGGTGTCACTTTAGACTTGTTGCTCCTCTGCAGAGGCTGTTTTACATTCCAAGTAAGATACTCTCTAGGTATCCTTTGTGGTTTCACAGGTAGAGCTCAGCCTCTCATCTCTTTTCTGTTTCTTGCCAAGGAATGAAACAGTTGGAAGCAACATTTTTCCTTGCCAGACCTGAGGAAAGGCATTCTGGCCACAGAGAGTCCATGTGGGAGTGTAAAGAAAGATTGAGTCGGTGAAGAATCCTTTCTCATGGTGGAAGACAGCAGGATGAAGAAAAATTAAAAGGAGAAGGGAGATGAAAAAGGGAAAATGAGAAGAAAGGGAATGTAGTGGAGAGGAAAGAATGAAAAAAGGAGAAAGGAGTGGAGTAGAAGTAAGAAGGACTGTAGAAGGCAGAGACACCTAGAAGTTTTCTGAAGTGATAAAATGTAGGAATTGATTCTGTAGGGACTGACTGTGTGGCAGAGAAGATGGGAAACATATCTCATGGGTCTGACCTGGGACAAGAACTAGAAGTAATTTGAGCATAGTCCAGAGATGCTGGACTCAGGAGTCCTCGTGTACCACTGTGGTGTGACTGCTGACAGCCAACGAGTGGAAGTAAGGCAGGGACTTGAAAATTAACCCTGGAGTCTGCACAGAGTGGGGAGAGCTCTAGGGAAATAAAAGGATAAGTAATAATAAGTAATAAAGGACTTCAGGGTGTCTCTAGTTCAACATCCTGCTCCAACTAAGGCTGATACTGAATTCAGATTCAGAGTCTCAGGACTCTCCAATTGTGTCTTGAAAATCTCCAAAGACAGGGATTTCACAATGTCCCCAGACAACCTGCTCCAAGCTTTCATTGCCCTTAATGATTTTTCTTTTGCTTCTATCAAGCCAGAACCTCCTCTGCTTCAGACAATGCACATAGTCACATTACTCCACTGTGCACTTCAGTATAGGATGTAAACACTAAAGAATGCTGCCCATGCACTCTGGCCATTCATGTGTTTAGCTTTGGTATGTATCATTAAGTAAGATACCAGAGGGAAGACACCCTTTGGTGGCTTTAACAAATCACACTGAACACAATTGTAATTTCAAGTCCCCCTGGCTTCACAGAAACACCTCAGTTTTCCTTGTGAAGCTCTTACAGAAGTAGTGACCAGCTCCAACTTGCTTAACTTTTGAAATACCACAGAGCAGAATCCTTGGCTGCCTATTCTGCTACTCCTTGACATAAGAAATGCTGCTATATTTGGAACAGAAATCAATAGAAACCTACAGTACAAATCTCCCAAACCACTTTGAAGTTTGCTGGTTGCTGGGAACAGCCTTTTATCTTCCCCTCTGCAGTCTTGTGTTGGTTAGACAAGAAAAGCCTTAAGGATTTCAAGTATGGACTTTGGGGAAAGGTATTGACAAAAAAAACAGAAAGAAAGGAAATACCATGTTCTGAAACACTTGGATATCTCAGTTTCCTTTTAATCATAAGAGACATTTATCCAAGAGTTTGTGGTTGTCCTCTCTGGCTGCCAGAGGCAAGCAATGTTGTTTTATTGAAATGTTGATTTTCAGACAACTGCTGTGAGCAAAATACCCCATTTAGACCTCAAAATTTCCTTCTGTTGAAAGTCAGCACTTGCAGACAAACTTCTCCATCCTCATTTGGTCTCATAGGTTCATTTGAAATCAATCAATACAAGAAGAAAATACCTGTAAGGTGCAAACATGGACCTCTTGATCCTTTTTCTTCCTTTTAAATTGAAAAGAGAACCAGTGCAAGCATATTGACTTCACCTTCTGCACTGAAGAAATCAGAGATTCAGAAATGAAAAAGTATATTAAGAATCTCTCCACTGTCCTTTTAAGATGAGACTGGAAACTAAGCATCACCTATTCAGGATTTGGATGCCTCAGGTTGTTATAGGGTAGATCTTCCTGCTCATGACCAAAAAATTCCTAAAATCTTTCAAAAAATTAAAAAGTATATCCCTCAGAAAGTTTGTATTTCACAGGAAAAAAACTCTTTCTAAAGGAAAAACAAAAACAAAAGCAGCTCTGGTGTGGTTTTTTAGTAACCTGGGTTGCTAAGGATGAAAATAGAAAGATACTGATGAAGGACCAAAATACTATGAGCTGTGATTCCTAATAATCTGATTTGTTTTAATGAGGTTCTTGGTTTTTCACTGGTGGTCATTTTCCAAGGGGAAGAAATGCAGATATCAAATCAGTGAAAAAAAAATGGCCATTAACTGGGACATTCCACAAACAGATGCACTGAGGGCTGACCAAGCAGAGGAGACAGGTGCAGTGAACCTATCTCACCAGTGCTCACCAAAACACATCAAAGGCAGCAAAAGAAACAGATAATATGGAACAAGTAGTCTGGTTAAGGTTCCATTGCAACTGGTGCAGCTGGGAGAATGTATGGACTCATAGACTTGCTTTGGCTGGAAGAGATCACTGAGTTCAGCTGTCACCACTAAACCATCTCCCTCAGCACCGTGTCTCCACGACTTTGAAACAGCTCCAGGGATGGGGAGTCTACCCCTGCTCTGGCCCCCGCTGCAACTTCTGAGCTCCTAGGTGCTCCTACCCATATCAGAACATAATAAAGTCACACAACAGCCATCCCCAAACCACCTTGGTTTCCCTGGGAAAGAAACTTGGGTAGAAGGAACTAGAAAGGAGCCTCAGTGTCTTCTGCACAAGATCTCCAGTTGGGACAGTTGGCCCAGAAGAGAATAAACCTTTTCTTCAATCTACATGCCTCCCTGTGCTTGCTTCCTTCCTCCTTTCTTTCTCTCTTTCTCTCTCTCTTTCTTTCTTATGACTGATGGAATTTTTTTTCCACAGAAGTCAGCTATTCCTGAATTTTAACAGATTAGTTCTAAACCTCCCAGAACACATTAGGGAGAAAATAACTTACTTTATAAAATACACTGAGTAACCTAAACATTATAACTTAATTTCCATACAGAAAACAAATCTGTATTTAGACCTGCAAAACTGCAGTGTGTCTTCAAGAAGAACCAACTGAAAATCTACATCATATAAAAAACACTTATTTAAAAAGTAAGTAAAATTCAGTGCCTCAATTTGTGTTTCTGCTTTCTCCCACCTAAATCTTCCACCTGTTTTTGGTCTGTCTGAGGGGTGATCTGCTACTAAGAGCTCCTAATCCCAGTTTATTTTGTTTTGACTGACATATATGCTACCCAGCTGTGGAAAAGGATTAAAGTTTTATTATCTGTCGTATAGCATTCCCATTACACAAAGTTAATCACCTTTTAAGGAGACAGATCCACCCTTTACTGCAAGGGATCCAGCCAGGCAGACCTCAGCAACATCCCTCTAACAGGAGCAGATCCACAGGGCATCCCCCTGATTGTCCTCTAACACTGTTGGCAAAGCAACGTTCAAAGCTGCACGACCTCCTTGCTTCCTTGCCTTTCACAGCTCTGTGGGCACTTAGTTTTTGTTTTTCCATTAATTTTGCAGAAGCAGAAGCAAGAAAAGGTGGGGCTTTTTCTCATGATAAAGTTTCCTGTTTCCAGGGCTGCCTTGTTTTTCCAGGCTGTGTTAGAGGTAAATCAATCTGACAATATGAAGTTAATGAATTGAGGACCTGATGCTTTCATCCTGGGTTTTTTTCAGGCTGTTAGAAGTGAAGCTTTGATAGCTTCTAATCTGAGAGTCAATAGACACAGATTTTGTTAAAATTCTGCAGGGTGCTGCAAGTTATCTGTTTGACTTTGACAATTCTGGTCTCTCCTCATTCTCCTTTTCTCTCCTTCTGCATCCAGCTCTGGAACCCTCAGCACAGGAAAGACATGGACCTGTTGGAGCAGGTGCAGAGGAGGCCACAAAAATGATCAGAGGGCTGGAGCACCTCTGCTGTGAGGAAAGGCTGAAGGAACTGGGGTAGTTCAGCCTGGAGAAGACTCCAGGAAGACCTTATGGAAGCCTTTCAGTACTTATAGGGAGCCTATAGGAAAGATGGAGATGAATATTTTAGCAGGACAATAATAGGATAATGGTTTTCAACTAAAAGAAGGGAGGTTCAGACTAGATCTAAGGAAGAATTCTTTTATGATGAGGACCAGGTTGGCCAAACAGGTGGTAGATGCCCCATTCCTAGAAACATTCCAGGTGAGGTTGAGTGGGGCTCTGAGCAACCTGCTCTAGTTGCAGATGTCCCTGGTATCACAACAATAACTTAGTCAACTACATATATTCTTGCCAAAAAAATATGTATAAAACTAAATGGCTTGCAGGCAGATTTTTCTGTTTCTAAAATAGTTCTTGGTGCTGTCTTTCTTTCTATTTTTAAAGAAAATCTTACTAATAGAAAAGTAAAATGTGTTCCTTGTCTGCACATGGGATTTTTGGGACTCCAGCTTTCTTGTTTCAATGTCAATCAGATCTCTGGGGGTCCTATTGCTGAAATGGAATTTCAGAGGCTGGAATAAAAGCATTTGTGGGGGTTCTGCAGCAGATTGCCTAAAGAGCCAGCACTGTGACGTGGACCTTCCATCTTCCTCAACCAACCATGCAGTGCAGAGACACCAAGGATCCTTGGGGGACCTCTGCACAACTGGGAGAGATGCCAGGTTCCTAGAATAGCCTACCATCAATCCAGAGTGTCTCAGGAAGAGGTTGCTGGACCCAAGATATCATGAGTTAAGCATTTAGGCTTCACTAATTAGCACTTGCTGTCATTTGACTCTAGGGTCTCATTTTTACTGGAAGTAACAGCAGCTGCTGCCTCTCCAGAGGGGAGTTCAATCTCATGGAGAAAAATCTCAAGAGTCACTATAAAAGGAGAGATGTTTAGTTTGCTGGTAGGCCAAACTCGTAGCTCTTTGTGAGGAACAGAAGAGCCAGGGATAATACCTGAATTCACCCCTACCATCCACTCTCCCTGATCATCAGAGAGGCAGCATACAACCATCAGGGAAATTTTACTGCTTTTTGTATAAAACGGATGTCATTTGTGTATTGGTGGCTATCAGATCAAATATCACAGAATCACAGGTTGGAAGNGTCCATTGTTTTAAGTCTATTACTCTTTAATAAAAATAACAGGATTATATACAACATGAATCTGCCATAAATTTGGTTTAGAAAGTGCAACTTCACAGGGAAGTTGTGCCATGGATGAATTTGACCAGTTTCATAGATATATGGGACATCCTATTGCAGCAATTATATAAAAATTACCAGAAGTTCCAATGAAAACCAACTTGTAAAATTTTTATGAGTCTTGGCTTGGATATTAGAGAGTCATAAAAATGTAAAGACACTTAATGCAGCGTCTCCTAGATATGGAGAAATTTATTGAATCACACAAAGAAAAGTAATAGAGAATTAGCCAGTAATGAGTAGTCAAGGAATAGGAGAAATACTTGACTCTCTAGAAAGAATATAATATTTCTTTTAGATAAAAAATAAACACCTGCATGGAATTTTAGGGAAACCTAAGGAGAGTTAATGACTGAGCAGTGCAGTAGCAGATCACACACAGAATGGGTATTGGAGTGAAGAAATTAAATTCCTCACATAAGAAAACTGACACATTTTAAATTCTCTGTATCCAGGTGTCATTGTGGATACCTCAGGAAAAAGGAAAAAACAAACAAACAAGCAAATGCTTAGGAATATTAATGCTTAGAGGATAACAAAAGCAAATAAGATCCCTACAGATTCACACACTCCTTGCAAATCTTTGGAACTTGTCATTGAATACTGCCTGGCACACCAGCCAAGATACTTGAAAAAACATGGAATGAAAACAGTAAAGTCTAAAAGAGGGCAACATTAAGAGGAAGATATGGCAATGTCTGTGTGTGAGAGGGACTAGCACATGAATAGGAGGAGGATATGCTTCACATGCTGTTATTCCTGAATTGTCATAGATGACNCATAAATTTGGTTTAGAAAGTGCAACTTCACAGGGAAGTTATGGCATGGATGAATTTGACCAGTTTCATAGATATATGGGACATCCTATTGCAGCAATTATATAAAAATTACCAGAAGTTCCAATGAAAACCAACTTGTAAAATTTTTATGAGTCTTGGCTTGGATATTAGAGAGTCATAAAAATGTAAAGACACTTAATGCAGCGTCTCCTAGATATGGAGAAATTTATTGAATCACACAAAGAAAAGTAATAGAGAATTAGCCAGTAATGAGTAGTCAAGGAATAGGAGAAATACTTGACTCTCTAGAAAGAATATAATATTTCTTTTAGATAAAAAATAAACACCTGCATGGAATTTTAGGGAAACCTAAGGAGAGTTAATGACTGAGCAGTGCAGTAGCAGATCACACACAGAATGGGTATTGGAGTGAAGAAATTAAATTCCTCACATAAGAAAACTGACACATTTTAAATTCTCTGTATCCAGGTGTCATTGTGGATACCTCAGGAAAAAGGAAAAAACAAACAAACAAGCAAATGCTTAGGAATATTAATGCTTAGAGGATAGCAAAAGCAAATAAGATCCCTACAGATTCACACACTCCTTGCAAATCTTTGGAACTTGTCATTGAATACTGCCTGGCACACCAGCCAAGATACTTGAAAAAACATGGAATGAAAACAGTAAAGTCTAAAAGAGGGCAACATTAAGAGGAAGATATGGCAATGTCTGTGTGTGAGAGGGACTAGCACATGAATAGGAGGAGGATATGCTTCACATGCTGTTATTCCTGAATTGTCATAGATGACACAGAGCCAGCAGTGAGCTCTTGCAGCCCAGAAGGCCAATCGTACCCTGGGCTGCATCAAGAGAAGTGTGGCCAGCAGGTGGAGGGAGGGGATTCTCCCCCTCTGCTCCACTCTCCTGAGACCTCACCTGGAGTCTGAACCCAGTTCTGGAGCCCCTGGTACAAGAGGGACATGGATGTGNCACATGCGAAATACAGTTTGGGAGGAAACTTTTCAAGGTCCAATTCTCCATGAATATATTTATTTTTTCCTTCCTATAAGCCCTTTCTCTATTGACTCTTTGAAATAGTCAGCCTTCTGAAGAGAAGGTCGGGATGAATCCCCATACCTTAATTTTTACCTTCCTAGAAGAGGAAATGTTACTATAGTTAAAATATGCTTGTCACAAAACCTGGATCAAGAATTCCTTTGTCGCCCCATGATCTTGTTCAGTCCATTACAGGGAGCACAGATGGGAAGTTCAGATGTGGATTAATGTTCTTTCTGCACATTGCAACGTCTTCCCAGCATCTTTAATGAAACTTCTCCTGAGATATGAATATTAAGCTGTGTTCCTTCTGGCCTGTTCTTCATCAGGAGTAAAATTCCACCCTCGGACTTTATTAATGATTCTGCTGATGATACAGGAGATGAAACAAAGCACAGCTCATTCCCCAAAAACAGCGTTTACTCTTCTAGGCTAGGAGGAACCTATTAAAATTGGTGAGGACAGCTAGCTAGCTCTGTAAGAAAATTAATGATAGGGGCTCGAAGTACTGATTGCATATCCATAAGAGGTTTCATGTTCAAAGGGGGTAACGTACGAGTGAATTGAGTTTTTATTTAGAAAGATGGGATCTGTTTCTTTCAAGAACTGTGTTAGATTTAGTTGAGTTTCTTTTAAATGCATGGCATGTTTCCTTTTTAATTTTTTTCTGTAATATTTTGCAGGATTTTGTGTATCACTTCTTAAAAAAACAAACCGACCTTGAAATCTTAGAAGGCTACAAGTACATATTTTAAGACCTGGCTGAAGTAAAAGGACTATCAATAGCTGGAAATTTTGCTGTCCCCTATGCTCAGCTGAACTGAAAACACTTGAATTGTTCATGAACCTCTGAGTGCATATTTTAGCATCTGTAGTAGGAATGGCATTCTGGGCATGCCACCTTTTCTTGCCTTGCAACAATTCTCCAGTAACAGGCAACTCAGGACACTGCAGACCTTCTCTCAAGGGAAAAAGATAAGTAAATGGCTACAAAAAATGTCATCTTTTCTATTGCCTAAAAATAAGGTGCCTTTTAAAACAAACTATTGTGTCAGCTGTTTGATCAGACCAGCAGCAGGAAAATAAAGCCATAAAAATCTATTAATCAACTCAGTCTTATTTTTATTCTGGTGTCTTGCAGTTCAACTTAATATTATTGCATCTGGTAAATCCTGAAGCATGGCCTTACAGTAAAAAGTTGCCTGCCCAGGTGCTTTAAACAAGGTGTAATGGGTTTGTTTGACTTCATTTTGGTATGGCTGTCCTATGCTGTAGCCCATAGGAGTGCCAGGAATTTAACTTAATCTCGAGCCCATGGACGGGGAGAGGAGGTGAAGGTTTGTTCTGGGATGAAAAAAATGAACACCTTGAACAATTCACAGTTGTGCAGGTGTGGGTGCAAAGATATTCATGGTATTGTGCAGTGTGCTTAGTGCTCCAGAAAGAGGAAAATCCAGAACATTCAACAGTCCCACTAGTGGCTGACAAAGGCAAACCAAAACTATGCTGGCCAGTTGGAAGCCAGTTATGGGATGACTCTAAGGGAAAAAAGTTCCTTCAGGTATCTTAGCCATACAGCCACTTCTGCCTGCCATTTAGTCTGAATTTATTTATTCTGAATCTCATTTAATCTGAATATTTTACTCCATCAGAATAAAAAAACCCTAATAAATAACAATGGCCATGAGTACACAATGGTCCTGTTAAACTGAATAGCTCCCAATGCATTTTTCTTCCAATGATTTGTCCAAACACTTTTGAAGCCTTGTAAAATTTTAGCACCCACAGTATCCTGTGGTAGGAGTTCTATATTTGATGGTGCTTAGCTTCTCATTTCCAGACTGCATTTTGCTGCCTCTGTCTTATTTGTTTCTCCTTCTGCTGACACCATCCTTCAAACAGAATACCTCCTCTTCAATACTGATGTTTATGTGAATCCTAACTACCCCAATAAACTGAATTTTATGGCAGAATCCTGACATTATTTCCACAATGCTCAAATCAGTGCTGAACAGAGATAACCAAGGCAGTTTCATACGCTGCTCTAGCACCAGAAGTAGCACAGCAACCTCCCTTGGCCAAGAGAAATTAACCCAAATAAAGAACACTACTGACATGATAAATCTGTGCTGTACTATTTAGTGCTTTAAAACCATATGAAGAAAATGTGATCATGCAGAGCAAAATCCAATAAAGATCTCTACACTGGATCAAGCCTCTGCATTGATTCCTTCTTCACAGTCCCGTGGAAACACACATTGATAGCATGCATTGGCACTGAGGATCTTGCTCAGAGGGTAAGGAGCTTTCAAACTATTTTGATACTGATTCCCTAGATAGATTCTTTTAGATGAGAGACTCAAGAGCTCCAGGAATTGTTCCTGCACAAGAAAGAGGTAGGTAGGTTTTAGTAACCACTGTGAGCTCACTGAGATAGTCTCTTGTTTATCAGTAGCTGTTTTCTCTTTTCTGGCAACTGGACTGAGTAGAGCTCAGTGTTCCCAATGAAGGAATAATGACTGTCCCCAGAGCAATGACAAGGTTAAGGTGTGAAATAGTTGGCACTAAAGGAAACTACACCAGAAACAATTTGAGATTAGTTTCACATTCTTGAAATGCCAAGGGAAATTCATATTAAAAGGCAAGGAAATTCAAATATTATCCTTGTTCATATGTGTGTAGCGATGCAGGGAATAGTCTCTGAAACCTGTGGGGTTTTTTGGTCCTGCCTATATTGGAAACTGTGCGGATTTGCCAGGATGCAGAGGGAAGCAAAGCTGTGCTGTGAATTCTACAACCATTTTTATTTTATTCGAAGACATCCATCCTGGAATCAGGAATCAACTTCCCCCCTCAGAATCTTCTCTTAGCAGGCAGTTATAAATGATTCAAGCATTCACTCAGCCATTCAATTCATAAGCCCTATTGAGTGCTATGTATTTTGAGGCTGCTATGAAAGGATGCAGCAGCGAAAATACTACGGAATTACGAAACAAATTACCCAGGAGATGTCCTACTAGTACGATAACAGCAGTGCTAAAAGTGTTCAAGGAAAGGAACTCGATTCAGTATCAACCTAAAGAAATAAACCCTTGTTATCAACATGATCAAAAATGTTGACAAAAGTATAAAACATTATTTTAATATTCCTCCTCGGGTTATTCCATCTGACAAGAAACTACAAAGAGCGCACTTAGAAAAGGCAACACATTCAGCTTCTGCTTGTTCCTGAGTAATTTCCATCTCCATAGATGATAGGACGTGTGTGATGGTAACACATCTATGTTATCAAGGGCAAAAGGGTTCCAAACTAATAGATCTAAATTGGGAGGAACCATCCCTGCCCTGCTCCTGCTGGACACACTGCTCCTGATCCAGGCCCAGAACTGAACACAGTACTCAAGGTGAGGCCTCACAAGGCCTGAGTACAAGGGCACTATAACTTCCCTGCTCCTGCTGGACACACTGCTCCTGATCCAGGCCAGGGTGCCCTTGGCCTTCTTGGCCCCCTGGGCACACGCTGGCTCCTGCTCAGCCGGGTGTCCCCCAGCACCCCCAGGGCCCTTTCTGCCCAGCAGCTTTCCAGCCACTGCTCCCCCAGCCTGGAGCTCTGCCTGGGGCTGTTGTGACCCCAGTGCAGGACCTGGCACTTGGCCTTGATCAACCTCATCCCATTGACCTCGTCCCATCGATCCAAGCTGTCCAGATCCCTCTGCAGAGCCTTCCTATCCTAGATTTATTTGGAAGTTTGCCATGGACAAGAGCCTTCTGAAGTTCCCACTGGCATTGTCTCTCTTTAAATAAACACCACNCCTGCTCCTGCTGGACACACTGCTCCTGATCCAGGCCAGGCTGCCCTTGGCCTTCTTGGCCCCCTGGGCACACGCTGGCTCCTGCTCAGCCGGGTGTCCCCCAGCAACCCCAGGGCCCTTTCTGCCCAGCAGCTTTCCAGCCACTGCTCCCCCAGCCTGGAGCTCTGCCTGGGGCTGTTGTGACCCAAGTGCAGGACCTGGCACTTGGCCTTGTTCAACCTCATCCCATTGACCTCGTCCCATCGATCCAAGCTGTCCAGATCCCTCTGCAGTTTGCCATGGAGAAGAGCCCTCTGAAGTTCCCACCAGCACTGTCTCTCTTTAAATAAACACCACAGAGCATAATTTACTTGAATTCATCAACTGTCCAGCTATTAAGGAATGCAAGTTTTGAAGCAACTTTATCTGAGTTAACCCTCTTTGGATACTGCCAGCACAGGACCTAGCACATTTATGCAATGGATTTAATTAGCATTTCTGGACTGGGATTCAATATTCAAGCTCACACACTCCCTTCCCAGTACCTCAACAAATCAACAGCAGATTTCCACAACGTAAGCACAGCTTTATGCAGGAACTAAAGATAGCTGAGGTGTGTATAGTTCCGTGACAAGTGTTCATTAGCAGGAAAGCTCATTCAGGAGCTCTCTGCCTCTTGTGCAGTTGAGTGTGCGTGTATTCCACACACCACAATTAAAGACACCACTGTGGATTTTTGCTCAGGCTCACTTCTGTACAGAGACCATAAAAAATGGCAATTTAGTGGTAATATTTTGAGAAAACTGGGTAGGTTTACACCGGCAGATTTTTGAAGAACATTTTCCTGGGGAAAAAGAATAATACCCTTTGGATCAACTGAAATTCAAATTCAGTTTTTGATTGAGGATCACTGCTTGTATACTATTTGTGAATGGAAATCAATACCCTGCTATCAGAAGAGCACGCCTGTTAGGAAGACATTAAATAGTGTTATTCTTCTATCACCTTTTAAGAGAAAATGCTATTTTCCAGGTGTAAAGACAAAACCAGACATTACTCATTCACTTTTGGAGAACACAGATCCTGAGCCTTGGGATTTCATCAGAAGAGAAATCTTTAGTACAGATGCATTTAAAAAACATTAAAATAAATGCTTGTAAAACTCGTGCATAATGTGACTTTGGATTACAAGGTTTACCCATGAGCAGGCAGGTCTCGGGGTTTTTCAAATGACTCAGCATGAAGAGAACATTTACTCACAGTAACATTGGACCTCAAGATTAACTCCCCCAGTTTTTGTTTTCCATCCATTTCACCAATGTATTTATTTTTTTTGCCTATGATGTAGGTTTTAAATACACCAACAATACTACAGCCAGGACAACACTGGGACTACTGGGCAAGTTGAGCAATAAAAAGAGAATGAGATTTCGAGTAGTTACACTATTTACTTTTATTACGGAACAGAGAGGCATTACCATCCTACTTGCTATCAACTCAGATGTTCAGAGATTGCTAAGCACATCCCCAAGCTGTGCACCTCCACCAGAAAACTGCCATTTCTATGCTCATTTGCACATCACATGATTTTGTAGATTAACAGAGCACCAACCAGTATGAATATCAGCTCCCACTGAAAGTGTGACTATCGTATCAACTGGAAACACTGGGTCTGACAAAAGCAACAAGAGTACATCTACAGAAGCCTTCATGGCATAAGTTCAACCACCAGGAGTGCTAAAGAGGAAAACCAAACTCTGAATGTTTAAGCAAACCTAAACTTCCTTTATCTGTGGTGGAATGTTTGAGCAACCTGACAGAGATCAGTATTAAACGCCTGCCTCTGCGTGCTGGTCATGAGAAACAGTAAGGCATCAAAACAGTACTTACAGCTGGAGAATATCAAAGGGCATGAGTGTTCATCCATTGGGAAGTTGTGCAGCTGCAGCTGGCACTCAGCGTTGATGGTAAGCCTGTGGAGAAACCAAGAGTCTGTTACTGGGGCTCTGAGCAGCCTGCCCTAGGTAGAGATGTCCCTGCTTGTGTAGGGAGGTTGGGCCATATGGCCTCTAGAGGTCCCTTCCAGCCCAAACCATTCTAGGATTCTACTACACATGAGCACAATGACAGTTGGAGGAGGAGGCAAGTTAACCTCAGGTAGCACACAAGAGCCCTTTGACATCCATAAGTAAGGTCTGGAAGGAAAGGCCTGAATTTGCATATTGTTCATTAGCTATTTAGGCCTGATGCAAATCAATAATTATTATAAAATCATAGAACCATAAAATCATTAAGGTTGGAAGTGACCACGGTGTCCAGATGTTTTTGAACCCCTCCAAGGATGATGACTCCAACCCCTCCCTGGGCAGCCTGGTCCAAGGCCTCACCACTCTCTCAGGAGACANCCCCACCCCAGCCCCCTCAGCCGCTCCTCAGCAGCCATGTTCTCCAGACCCCTCCCCAGCTCCCTTGCCCTTCTCTGGCCCCGCTCCAGCCCCTCAAGCTCTTGCTTCTCCTGCGGGGCCCAAACCTGACCCCAGTGCTCCAGGGGCAGCCTCCCCAGAGCCCAGCCCAGGGCACCATCCCTGCCCTACTCAAAAAGAAGCAGCCAACAAAAAAGGCCATACCCCATGCTGCATAAATTCAGGCATGAAATGAATGTGGTGTCTTGTTTCCTGAATATACTCTCTAATAAACTAGCACTTAATGCAATCTACTAGGTAAACAGTTTTACTTCGTAAGCTATCAGACTGAAAATAATCTCTTTTTAAGAGTCTGTTTCAAATCAACTCCATTCACAGTGTCCTTTGTGTTAGGGGGATGACATACAACAGCCATTCCAATGGGGCTGAAGACATTCCTGCTGATCTGTTTGCCACATCTGTACAGCTGAGAATGCTGTACAGAGCTTTATTAAGGTTTTGAGAGACAGACCAAAACGACTGAAAGAATTTTGAGTTCACCCTGTAATCAAATGCGGAGAATGTTCCTTGCAAGGTTCTTTATGAGGTTTTAATTCTGTGAAATTACACACCACCACATCAGCTGTATTTTCCATTATTTTTGTAACAAATGGTTGTTTCTATCCCATGTCTTTCAACCATGAAACATCTAGAGAAAGGCCATGCTCAGATTTCTTGGGATCAAGAAACTAAATGAAGTATCTGAGATTATGTATTGGTTTGGATAATAAAGCTGATAACTCTGATCAGAAAGGTTTCTGACACATTTTATGGGACTACATGCTCCTGGGTTTATTACAAGCATTAAAAAGCCCAAGTTCTATAATTTACACAGACCCATTTCCCATTCTCAAGGTTTCATTTTTAGAAAGACAAGACTTTGGTTTTTAAACTCAAGAGTATATATAACTGAATATTTCAGTATTTGTCAAGCATGGTCAGTAAGCATCAGGAAGAAAACAGCAGAGGAGAGTAAAGATATCACTGAAAATCACAGAATCATAGAATTACAAAGTAGTTAGAGGTGGAAGGGACCTCTAGAGATCATCTAGTCCGACCCCCCAATCAAAGCAGGTTTGCTCAGAGCACATTACACAGGGTTGCAGCGAGGTGGGGTTGGAAAGTCTCCAGAGCAGGAGACTCCACCAGCTCTCTGGGCAGCCTGGGCCAGGCTCTGACACCCTCAGAGTAAAGAATTTTTTCCTCCTGTTGAGGTGGAACTTCCTGGGTTCCAGTTTGTGCCCATTGCCCCTCATCCTGTCACTGGGCACCACTGAAAAGAGTCCAGCTCCATCCTCCTTGCACCCACCCTTTAGGTATCTATAGACAATGACAAGGTGTCCTCTCAATCTCCTCTTCTCCAGGCTAAATTATTACAGGTCTCCCAGCCTCTTCTCCTAAGAGAGATACCCCAGTCCCCAAGTCATCCTTGTTGCCCTCTGCTGTACTCTTCCCAGTAGCTCTCTGTCTCTCTGGGGAACCCAGAACTGGACACAACATTCCAAATGTGGCTGCACCAGGGCAGAGTAGAGGGAGAGGAGAACCTCCCTTGACCTGTTGGCCACACTCTTCTCACTGCCCCCCAGGACACCATTACTACCAGTATGCCAGAGGCAGAAGAAGCTTTCATTTCACCCCTGCACCTCATCCAGTGCTCACCTGAGGGTGTACAGGATCTTGCCATCATTCCATATGCGGAGGAGCTGGTTGGGGGTGGTGATCCAGTGAGCCTCTGCTGTCTTGGAGTTACGGAAAATCGTATCTGGGATCCAGATCAAGCCAACCATGTTGCTGTTCAGAGTCAGTATCTTCATGGTGCTGTTGAAGCGCAGACGGCTATCCGTCCACGTCTGGGCAAAAAATATATCAATTTGATACTCCTGCAATGAAAGCATGATAATGCAAATTGAAATCAGTTCCACACTCCTCGTACTGTTTGGTGTTTGAGAAGGTCTAGCAGGGTGTAGAGCACCAGGGTATTTTCAGGCCTGTGGAGCTATCTTTTCTTTTTTTCACTGCCTGAGGAATTTTTTTCTTCTTTTTTGTCCCCCTACTTTAGAAAACAGGCCAAACATCTCACTAGCCCTGGTCCTGTGCCATAACAATTTCTGCACTGTCATGTTCTTTTCCATTGTCTCTGAAAAGTCACCTCGAGAATGTGCAATTTGCAGAACTTCTTTGTGGTGGGACAGACTGATACAAGACGTGGGAAAGATGGACAGGAGCAACACACGTAAGCTGGAGCATGGTAAATTCCCCTGATTATGGCAAAGCCTCTTGGGGGAGGGTTGTGCATGTTCAGTAAATTAAGTGTTCTGTTTGCTACCCATCACTCTTTTTGAAGCCATGCTACAAGCAGGATTGAAAAGGCACATTTGTGATTTTTAAGGATGCCTCATGCACCCCAAATGCTAAGAGCTGAGGGGCTGCTGGCTTACTGCCCTTCACCTGCTAATATCATATTTACATGGATCTCATCCTTTCTTTCACCCTGTTTGCTCCTGTCTTTCTGTAGGGAAGCACTCATAGTAGGTTTAGCTGTAGAAATTAAAATATATATGTACAAACAGACTAAAGTATATAGGTAATTGTGCATTTAATAACCCCTGGAAGTAACTGTGCTAAAAAAAAAACCCACAACAGTATTTCAGTTACCAGAAAGGTGAGGTTTGATTTGCTTGTGTTACTCTTCTTCTTTCCAGACTGCTCTACCTGTGAACCCTCTAAAAAGAGTCATCTGACCGTGTCATGAAAGACTCTCAGTATCCCAGAGCTGGCCACATCCACGGCAGGGATGGTGTTTGCCAACCTGACACAAAGCTTGTGCTCCACAATGCAGGTTAACACACAGGCTGGGGATAATCCAGTAGAAAACATCTCCTTAGGACCCCTGGGAGATGCTCTCTTGATATTTCAGAGTAAAAGGGAATTAAGACTGTGGAAAGTCTAGCATTTCTTTGCCTTTGACCACTCTAAATGTGCTTTTATTGCTTTTTTTCTGAGATTTTAAAAGGGAAGGTGTAATAGAAATGCTATTATACAAACTGTGTTGTATGGCAGGGGTTTTTTATTTATTTATGGTTAGAAGAGCTCGTAGTCTGAACTGAGGACAGCGCTTTTGCCAAGGGCCATCTGGTTCTCCTGCACTATTACATCTCTGGCAGGCCATCCTTCCAAAGCTGGTGTTAAAACACCGGGAAACCTAATTCAAGGATGCTGTGATCCTAGTCCAAACACACTCTGGGCCTCTCATCTCTGGATGCCAAATGATCCCTAGGTGCATAAGTGGTGCTCACATGTATCCAAACACCAGGTAATAGATCACCTTAGGAATTAAAGTCTAACCACCAAAGGCATTAAGGACCATTTTTCTTCATAGCCTAACTCACTACCATTTTTCACTGTGTTATTAGCTTTCTTTTCTCAGGGAAGCTGACAGATCTGAATCTAGAGAGACCTTTTTTTTCATTTCTATGAGCACAAAGTTGCACAACTCCACACACTTAAAGTCTGCAATGTGATGTACACAGTGTACCCTTATTGTTCAGAAAGGACACCCTTAATTCATCAGGTTTCAGAGGGTAGGGTGCTGATCTGGTTTCTTTTCAATCAGCTCTGTTTCATTTTAGTCCTTGAAAGACCAGTGCCAAGAGATTGGCACATTCAGCTTCTACAGAGAAGAATATGCCAGACGTGTCTATGGGTCCCTCCAAATGCTGAGTGAGTAGAGCTGGTTCTTTTTTAGCTCGTATGTGAGAATCAGTATTTATAGAATCATTTGTAGACAGCTGGCTAATGACAGAGCTGTCTTTTTACAGCACAAGAATCTGCACAATACTCATATTTGAGGCTATTTTACATTAATTTAGGAGCAGCCACAGTTCCCATCTAGTATATGATACATATTTAACAATATTTAGGAATTTAAGATTTAGGATATTTAGGATTTCTACCCCATCAAAGGAAAGAAGGACCCTGAGCTCCAGAATAGAGTGTTCTGAGAAGGTACCACAGATAGATCTGAGTAAAGTGGGCAGCAGGAGCAGTATAGATGAATCATCATGGTTTCTATTCAAGTCAACTACTCTGACTAAGAAACAGATCAAACATTAGCCTACAATCAGGGCCATACTAACACCACAAGTCCTATTTTGCATCTTCTTTGCTTACTGCTGCAACTAGAAAACGCCAGCAGTGTTCATTATTTAGAGTATCTCTGCAATGGGCCACTGCAACTCCATTCACCTTAATAAAAACATTTTATCTCAAATATTCACAGACCTTCTGAATTATTAAGTTCTTAAAAAAAAATGCATTTTTCTTTTTGTAAACTGAGGTCATAAAAAGTGAAGCAACATTCTAAAAAGAAAAGTCAATCAAAGTTGTTTGAAATGAGCTGTGTTGACTTTTTGCAGCAGTTTACTCCCTCTCCTTTTAGGTTATTTTATTTGTTTAATTAAAGTATTCACAATTCTCAGTCAGAACGTATAAACCAAAATTTTCCCAGGAAAAATAAGTTGATATTTCCATTTAATATCTGGATTGCAATTTCATCCTTTTTATTCTCTCCATGAATCCTTTTTAGAAGGTACTGCTAGATCAGTAGATCCTTCCCATTACTCTCTGTGATTGCTTCCATCTCCAAACAAGTAGATAATGGGGTCTGGTGTCGACATAGTCACTGCTAGGAAGGGACAGAGGTCACTTTGGAAACTGGCACTCAGATCTTCCCTTCTAATGGAGCAGAGCCAGAGCACACTTCAGGAAAATTGCCTTGATCTTCACTGACAACAGAGTCTCAGTTCCCAGCGAAGTCAGTAACTTCCAGCTACTGCTTTGCACAAAGCTGGTACCGTGATCTCCGACACCCAGCACCCCAGAGGAAGCTGCCAGATGCAAGGTTTCTATGTCAGTCTCATATACAGGTCAATAGAATGTAATTGAAGAAAGGAATGCTTTTCATTTGCTAGCTAAACCCTGTCATGTTAGATCTTTATGAGATGGAATGATTGCACTTGGAGAGTTCAGGCAGGACATCAGGTTCTAGCAAAATGATGCCTTAGATGAAGCAATATCCTACAACTCCAGTAATAAATATTCTCTAAGGTCTGTTCTACTACTACACCAGAAGTGTAGTTAATCTCCTTCTGATTCGTTCTTTTCCATCTTATTTTTTGGTAGTAACCATTGACTACTATAAAGGACACAGGAAGAAATAAACCCACCAACATTTCCAACAGGACTTCTTCCCAATGGCAGGAAGGTGAAACTGTGTACTCCATAAAATGATGGCAAAGTCAGCTACAGTCAAGTGCTCTGTCACTGAGTTTCCTTGTCTTACAGACACCTAATTTGCCATGCTTCCAAACCAGATTCCTACTTACACTCCATATTCCCACTGTGCCCAGAGGTGTTCAAAAGACATCCCCCTTGAGATGAAGGACCAACCCTAAGAGAGAAAATATGTCTGCATATTTCCATGAAGGGAAATTCTAGGGAAATTTAATTTCCTTTAGTACATTGCATATTTCTGTGAGAATGTTAAATTTCTGTGATGCAACTTTTGGTTATAAACTTGAAGGGATTGAAAGAAGAATAATTGATTATCAATTTAAAGATCTCATTACGTTGGCTTTAAAATTCATAACGGATATTCCATGTTGAATTCCCTACACTTTATTCCATGTTGAATTCCCTACACTTAAAAACTTCATCGAAATGGAATCTGTTTGAGGATTCCACATTCTTCCCAAATTTGATAAGGAAAAGGATTTTCTTTTTTAATAGAAAAGTTAAAGGAATTGAAAGAGCAGGAATGTGAAAGTAGAAGGTAAGAATGACTTGCAGTTGAAGACCCCTGATGAGTACTCATCTGAATCTCTAACTCTATAATGTCAGGCCTTTTAAGAAATTTAAATTATCAAGAGTTTTCACTGTTTCTAGAAAGAGTGATGCTTTTCAATACAATTACATCTCTTTATTTGTATTTTCTTTCATCATATGAAAATATAAAGCATCATTTCTGGCAACTAACGTGCACCTCTGAGTGAAATGTTTTTGTTTTCTTCCTGTTCTCTGGAGAATGATGACCAAAGAATTTGTGAACAGGCTTTTTGGGTTATTTTTTATAGCAACTTAGCCTTAAATGAGTGAATTCTCTTATACATTTTATCACACAGAAAGCCAGTTTGTACTACTTGCAGGACTTGCAAGAAACACTCAGTACATTCTGGCACTGAAAACCTCTCAATCAGCTCCAACAAAGTGAGCTTTGAAACGAGATTTTTTCAGTTGGTACTTGATAATTCTCACTTAACTTCCAAAAGTAACTTCTTCCTCTAACAAAACAGATCGTGGACCTGTACAGCATGCAAGGAATTGTCTCATGGAGAACATTTCTTCCCTTTCAAATTTTAATAGGCTGTCCTTTAAATCTGAGACTTTTGCTGGGAAAAATGTCTGAAGGAGATAGGAAAAGGGACTGATTTTTTTTTCCAAATCAAGTTATTATTTAATTAGATGGTGTTTTTTCTATTCTGTGGTTTTATGTAAAGAGCAAGAAGCTTGAGATGATTTTTCTCTCTTACTTTCTACTGATTTCTGGACAGGGGGACATAACCCAGAGTTAACAACAATTTTAGCTGCAAATAATTGCACGTAGTCAGGGTTCCAGCTTCTTGATGTTAGCAGATTTTTTCACATTTTCAAATATTCCTGACAGGGTTTCATTAGTGCCTTGAAAATAATCAAGCCAGCAGTGAATTATTTGCCCTTGAACTGTGCAGGAACAATTAATTATTGGAAACACCTCGGAAGTGCCATTGTTTGAGGCATCTGTAGCCACAGAGAAAAATAAATGCTTTTCAAACATAGCTTCCATTGTTTTCTCATTCAAACGAAGAGGCAACACCTTGTTGGCAACACAACAAAGCTTTTCTCCTACCTTGATGTATCATTTTAGCTGTGGTTAATCCTGGAAAACACAATTAATTTGGCTGTCACAGTTGGGTGATCTATTTGAATGACTATGGATAATAGCATGGGATGTCTTTGTTGCTTCTGCTGCAGGCTTCTCATTTGCTGCATTATCACAGTTCCTCACAACAACAGGAGCAACAACAATGTCAAGAGACTTGTTCTTAGAGTGAAAATGCAAGAATTTCTCTCATTGTATTTTCCACATTGTTACTATTGCCTACCAGACAACACATCACCTATAGATTCCCTTCTCCTGTACTGCAGGAAGACTTTGGGCAATTATCACTATCTTTTCTAATCCTGTTTGTACATCTAAAACTGTTCTGGAAAGAAGTATTTCATTTCCCTTTTATATTTCAGTCCAAAAAAATGAGTATAAAGTATATTTAAAAGAAAATCAATAATGGTTTCATCCTTTCTATGTAAACAGTGTCACAGTATGAATGGTATTATGGTTTGAGAATGTATTATGGTTTAAGAATGGGATATGGGACAGGGCTGTTCAGGGAGACAGGAGAGAAAAAGGAATTAAATCTCTGAAGGGTGGGAGTCTCTCTTTCTGCACTCAGCCATAGGCCACAGGGGAACACAACCAGAAATGCTCATTATTGATGCTCTTGCCATGCTTGCAGGGGAACACAAACATTGATGCTCTTGCCATGCTTGCATTAAAAGCACAAAGAGAAGCCTTTGAGATACTCTGTTTTAATAGGCAATGTCCCAAAGATCTGAGCAACACCCATGATGTCTGTATATTCAGTCTGAAATTTGGTGCACTCCAAGAATATTAAGAGTGGGTAATTTTTCAGAGCCTCAAGTTCATTTTCAACAAAAGAATGTTGGGTTTTTTTCCCCCAGCCTATCTGACCACAGAGAGGAAAGTTTAATCAACAACTGGGGTACCAAAGATGACCCTGCTGATTGATTCAGCCTCCCCTTTACTTCTGTGACAAACGAGTGAAAGAAGAGATGCTCCCAAAACCAGGATGAGTGCTTCTCTCTTCCTGAACCAGAACATCGTATGCCTGGTATCAAAATACCAGAGGAATTCTGGGGAACACTGCCCACTTGTACCTACCCTGGGTAAGTGGGATAGAAGGAGGAGAGAATTGTCCTTTTTCAGATGGAACATCTTCTGAACAGGCTTTTGATCATCTGAAGAGGTACAGGTCATGTGCTCATGGCAAGTTTTGACCTTGATGGAAATAAACACTCCCATGGCAACTGCTGGATGATGTGAGCTGATTATTCCCCAGGCTGCATGGTGTATGGGCTATTCAAAGCCAGGAATGACCTGAATTCAAGGCAACTAGTGACAGGACAAGAGGGCATGGCCTGAAGCTGCGCCAGGGGAGGGTCAGGTTGGATATCAGGAAGCACTTCCTCATGGAAAGGGGGATGAGAAACTGGAATGGACTGCCCAGGGAGGTGGTGGAGTTGTCATCCCTGGAGGTGTTTAAGGAAAGACTGGATGTAGAGCTCAGTGCCGTGGTCTAGAGAGACCTTCTGGTGGCCTTTCAGTACTTCAAGGGGCCTGTCAGAAAGATGGGGACAGACTTTTGATCAGAGCCCGTTGTGCTGAGTCAAGGGGTGATGCTTTTAAAGAAAAAGAGGGAGATTTAGACTCGAGAGAAGGAAGACTTTTTTTACACTGAGGGCAGTGAGACCCTGGCCCAGGCCACATTGCTTACTACACCATGAGGGAGAGCACATCGTGGCTCACCTTCTCATTCTCCACCAGCACCACTTGATTCTACTCTCCTTGCTTCTGCAGATTTGGGGTGAGGGGGAGAGACAGTCCAAATGCACAATTTGATGTGGTAAGAAACCAAGATTGTTAACTGGTGAATTTTGCAAGATCAATGCACCAAACTAAGCCTAACTCCTGTGAAGAAATCAAAATGAGTAATCTCTGACCAGAAGAACCAGAGGAAGAGAAAATGAAAACTCTGTGGATGTATGTTAATCACCATACTTAATATAATTAAGTGCACTATTAAGGTCTCCTAAGAATACTCAATAGCTGAAAAAAATACAAACCAAATTACAAAGATACTCAACAGTGTTCACATGCTACACCAGAAGAGGGAGGAGCTTTGTAAGCACAGTTCTTGGGGATTAGCTTGTTCAGAAGAGAAGCTGAACTTCCTTCTCCACAAGAATAAATGCTCTCCCAAAGACATGGACACGCAGGAAGACTTTATGCATATAATTTGTGTATTCAAGAGGTGGGTTTAAAAATGCAGAGAGGGGCTTTTTGGCCAAACGAGGGGGGAAACACTTTGAAACACCTTTTACACCAGTCCTGCTCCAACTGTTCCGTTCACTGTCAGCTTTAGGGTATCTCCTAAGGCTGTGTTATATCCCAAGAACCCACATACCACTCTGCTACAGTAGCCAAGCACACAAGGAAGTTGCTCTCATCCTTAAAACACTCTGGTTGTGGAAAAAACCACAAGTTTTATTTTAAAAATAATAGTAATAATAAAAAAGTTAGAAACTTCTTTTTCTTTCTCAGAAGCTGGGATATTGAGGGCATCACTGTGTACTCCAGGACTGTCCAGGAAAGCTACAGCTCAACAGGGATTTAAACACCATCCTTTCAGACCCATTCCCATTTGAAACCAGCATGTCACCTACCTGTGAACATCTTCAAGGGGCAGAATAAATAAATCCATGCAATTCTACATAGTTCAACCACTGCACAGCCAGTTGTTTACCGTGCTTCATTACCAGCTGGCTTTGCCAGGGTGGGACCAGTCTTTTCTCAGCGGTGCCCAGTGACAGAGCAAGAGATAACAGGCACAAATTTGAACATAGGAAGTTCTACCTAAACATGAGGAGGAATTTCTTTACTTTGAGGGTGACAGAGCCTGGCCCAGGCTGCCCAGAGAGCTGGGGGAGTCTCCTGCTCTGGAGACTTTCCAGCCCCCCTGGCTCTGTTCCTGTGTGGGCTGCCCTGGGTGCCCCTGCTCTGGCATGGGTCTGGTGGACAAGTATTGGTCCCTGGACATCCTTGATGTAGCAGAATAGACACAGCCAGGTCCCAAAGACTAAATCCATTACAACACAGATAGAAACCAAGAGGAGAGCTTAAGGTGTGGGATGACTGAAATCACATCAATAAATGAAGGAACAGTGAGGGAGGGAGTTCTGTTCTCTATCCACAGGATGTGAATAGGTGTTGCCATCATTAAACAAAACGATGCAGGAAAAAGCCAACTGTGCACAAAGGAGTTGAAAAAGCTCATTTGTAAAAGCCCTCAATTACATCGGAGAGAAATGTAAATGTGTAACCACTCTGAAAATCAGAACAAGGCTGTTTTGCCACCCAGGCAGACAGAGACTCCGGAATGAGTGCTCAACCTTGTGATGCTTTTGTCCTCCAGAGGAGCTGGGGCAGCCCTGCACCCCTCTACACTGCTGGCTTAGGCAAAACCAGACCACTCTTGGCTTCTGCACTACTGGAAGCCCACCCTGATGGGAGGCTGAGACTCCATATTCAGAATATAGAGCCCCTAAGGCTGTGCTGGCTAAGCCCAGCCTTCCCACATCTCCAAGCTGAGGACACTGGTTCACAACTTGCCTCTTCAGTGGAAAATGTAGCAGGCAAATGCCTTCAGGCTTCGTAACACAAGCAGAGACATTTCAGTAGGGTAAGATCTGGAGGCTTATCCTTGCCTCATTTTCTACACCTCTGGGGCATTTCTTTCTTTCTTTCCTTTTTTACTTTGATCTGGTTTTGTGGGTGGTTCCAAGGGGACCCCTGGGCTCCAGTCATTCAGGTCACACTTCCTACCAAGCCTTCTTGTGTTAGGTGGTCTGATACTCAAAACCCCTCTGTCTCCCCTTAGGATCCTGTTCTTCAAACCAAAGTCGATCAAATTCCAGCTTAACCTAAATTTCAGTCCACTCCACTCTGCTTTAACGATGAGACTCCTGTTAAATCACCTGTTGGCACTGGTCATTCTTCACTGCTCCTGTTCTGGAGGAAAAGTGACACCAGATGAAAGAGCAGATGGCTGATTGCCATTCACTGGGCCATTGAATGACAATAATTTCAAGAGTCCAGGCTGTTCCTATCACTTTTATATGAGCACATTCCTCTTAGACTCACAAACTCCATTACTCCCTAGCTGGGGAAACTCAAAAGGAGAAATTTTTGATGCCTGATGTCATTAAGAAAAAAAATAATGAAAGAAGCTAAATAAGAAATTGCAAGATCTAGCTTGCAAAGCTCGTTAGGGAAAATGAAATATAGGCATGTAATGATGTGTAAGACAAACTCACTCCCTAAGAGTTTAAGCTCACTCCCTAACTCAGCACCTCGTCAGCACTGCAGGATTAATAAAGGGCACTGGAATAGAGTTTTTTACACTACATTAGGAAGAAAAAAAAAAGAAGTAATTCTGCTATTACTTGTGAACTGGTTATACTGTCATCCATCAAAAGAGATGAAAATGGGTGTAGCTTGCATGGGAAAAATACTTTATCTCCAGTGCATTTTCACTTTCCAGCTAGAAATTAAATAGGTAATATACCCAGGTGGTAAGACAAGCACTCCTAGGATCCTGTGCCTCAATCCCCCAGGCAGCACCAGGCAGGTGATCAGAAGTAAGGGCAGTTGCATCTCCAGCCCAAGTGAGGAAGGCTCTCCATCCGTTGCCACGGTAACACTCCCACCTCTGCTTCCCCTCCCTGTTGCTGCAGTAACCACTTGACACCAGTCCTCTGTCTCCCCCTCCTGCATCCCCCCACAGCCCCGCTCGGACACCCCCCCATCCTTGGGCCATGGGCTCATGCACTGGCACCGTGCAGCTGGAAGTTTCACCAGGGAGATGTGGGGAAAGGACCATTCCCTCAGACAGAAGAGATGTGGGAATTGTATTTATCTTGTTTGGACACATTTATGCAGAGATATGCTATAGGGGAAAGTCGTGAGATCTAAATCTGTTACTTTTTGGTGTTACAGACTCAGGCTGATCCTTTGCCCACTAGTAGTGTCACCAGTAATTGACTCTAGAGCAGTCTTTTTGCCATGCTCTTTTCCTTGTATTATGCAATGCCAGAAGAGGAACAACACTGGCCTAGCCACACTTCCTTAACTCAGTGTGGTTTTGACTTGTTCATTCTGCATTCCTTTCCTTTCTGGATGCTGTTCTTGAACAAGTCGAGATTTTATGTTGGTTTCTATTTTGTTTTTCCCAATTTCAGTAAAAGGAAGATGAAAATAAATGCTTTGCTCAGGATCTTGCAGTATTTCTTTGGAATGCTGCTAAAACTTCTCTGGCTTTGAACATTTTTCACTACAAAGAATATAAAATTTGTAAGCTTTCCAGAAAAAGTTTTCTAAACTCTTTTTAGACACTTTAAGTTTTCCCAGCTTATTATTTCACCAGAGTAACAGGACAAATCTTTCATAGTCTATCCCACTGCTGATCTATAAGGAGCATACAACTGGAGGTCCAGCAAATACACATGGGGATGCCCAAGGTCCAACACTGGTTTCTTATTTACCTGGTATCAGGAAACATTCCCACTGTTTTCTTCACTTGAACATCTCAAACCTCGGTGCTGTTGTAGCAGAAGAGAACAACTCATCTCTAATCTGACAATTTAGGCTGATACAGAAAAAAAAAGGAAATAAATAAAAAATAGATCTCTCTTGCCTGGCAATTTTCTATTTCACTGTTATTCTCTAAACCATATTTCATAATGCCCAGCTGTGAAGTTTTGTTTTAAGAGTATTTCATGAAACAATTCATAATAAACCTTTCAACTGCCTAGGAAAAGTTATGACAGCAGTTTCAATACCCAAAACTAGTCCATTGTCAACAAGAAGGAAGAAGGGGACATGCTTTTTGCTGATGGAACCCTCTATGAATCCTTGCTTTTTAATTTTCTAGCATAACAGTAGAATGAAAACAAGTGACCCAAAGTATAAGTTGTGCTGAGCAGATTTTTCTCATTCTTAAGAAGTGGAATGCAAGCTATGAGAAAGATAATAACTGCATGGAAAAATGAAGTAAGGAATGTGAGAATTCTGGAAAGCAACTATTGAACAACTGATTTCTTTAATTATGCATTTACTAAAAAGCAGCCCTAGTCACTCTTTGAAGTCCTAGTTGATAAGCACACATCATCTGTCGTATTTAGAATGAAGAAAGCTTGAGGAGCAGGCCTCATGCAGTTTATCACTTTCTCTTAACCCCTCAAGAACACTCCTAAGAGTTGCAAAATGTCCACCTGCTGCAGCTTTGCTCCTTTTAATTTAGTGACTTTCAGTCTGGGAGAAATGACTGATCAACTATTAAACCAAAGAATTTTCTCACCTGGACCTTGAGTTGAGGTTTTTTTGTCTTGTTCTTGTTCCAATATGGAGATTTAGGAGTGCTTCAGAGAGAAGTGAGCCTCAGCACTCACAACACAAAATAGGGGAACTCTTCTACCTGATGTTATGTACTTTGGTAACAAGCCAACACTAATTACTCTACAAGTGAGAAAAAAAACCTTGAAGTTCTAAAAATTATTAAATAAAAAAGGCTCTGAGGGTACCAGCTTTGCACAGTTGCCAGTGCTATATTGGTCAGTGCATCGAAAATTAAAGCAAACTGATCCATGGCTGTGCCTTAAAGGAATGTACAACTGATGGCTTTTCTTCCCCAGCGTGACAATCTTTATCTAGATGGGGGTCAACAAAGCCAGGTGGACATTACTCAAAGCATTGACGTGCCCAAATCATACCTTTAACAGTTCTAAGGAACTTAGGCTGGGTGGAACAAGTCAGGAAAGCTCTGACCAAATTTGCTGAGGTGCCTCAGCTATCTCAATTACCTAAATAAATAAAGATAAAATATGGAGCAGAGTTCTTGTTAGCTGAAGTGAGAGGTGAATCACCTCAGGAAATTGCCTGAGGGGCCTGAGTTGATAGCTGAGGTGACAGGTGATAGCCAAAGGAGTTGGAACCTTCACTCCCACGTTTCAGAACAGAATATTGTTTGGTTCAGGCAGAGGAAGAAGAACATTCTGGACAGAAGCTCATTTCACCTCTTCTGTTGAAGATGTGTCACCAGAAGTTTCACAGAGATGGGTGAACAAGAAAAATAAGTCACTTTGCCATCTACTGATATTTGCAAAGTTATCTGAAGACTGGGAGATGAGCAAGAGTTTACACACTGCCCATTAGACAATTACTGCCTAAAAGGAAAAATAACACACTAAATCTTTGTCCTTCTATCTTAGTTCTCCAACCCTGCCCAAGCAAGCACTGCCAGGTTCACAGAGGTATTGAGGGCTGTGCAAAAGCTGCTGCTTCAAGGAACACCCCCTTCCATCCAGGGTGCTTGCTGTTGAGTTAGGTACCCCAGAACTCTGAATCATGTCTGTTACAAAGACTGAAATGGGAGTGAATCTCTGAACTTTTCTGCTGTTTGGGTGAGCTGGGAGGCAGTCAGGTGTATGGGTTATGTTTCCAGAGACAGGTGATGAATGCTCGAGCTTGGGATAAATGTCACAGCTCTTAAGATCTCTCATTTGAATTTGACAGGCATTGCCATAGGTCAGGAACTGCAGCAGAAAAAGGGCACATTTAGACCACCCCTGGAAACTTCTGATAATGTTTTAGAAAAGAATTACTCTTCAGAACAAAGATTGAAATAAAAATAATAAAAGAAAAAAAGCCATTCAAGCCAGCTGAGTGAAACCTGATGTTTGATTTTTAGAGAGAAAAGTAAAGAAATCAGAAATAAGGGCAAAAAGCTGATGTGGCACTAAAAAAATTCTGAAGTAGATCAAAAGATAATGCTATCTAATGGCAAAGAGCCCAACCTGCTGGAGATGAATAGCAAGCCAAGGAAGTAAAGATCAAAGTGTTAACATCTGCTGCCACAGATGACATCTATGCAAGAAGTTCATTAACAACCTGAAGCATCACGTCTATTCCTATCAGGCTCAAATATTAAATCTATTAACCACAAATGAGCCCCTTCTCCCTCCCAAAACGTTCCCATCACTGCACCCCAGTGACTTGTACTCCCCACATGAATGGCTAAGGGAAGCTCAACAACAACAGCTTGCCCTAAGCTTGATCTAAATTATATTCCCAGAATTATAATGCTAAAAGCCCCAAATCTGGGAGTTAAATAAGGCATAGTTTGGAGAAATTCATTAGGAAATACTATTGTATTATGTGATTAAGATTCTCTCCATCAAATCAGTTTTAGTTTATTGCAGGTGAGGTACTTCATGTGACCAGATATTTTGGGATCTGGCTTGTCCCATTATATGAATCTTTTTTTCTCAGTGAATATGCCACAAGCAGTGTCAATGTCAAGCAAATTACTCTGAACTACTTCATAATTATTGCTTTTATTTCAGTCAAAAAACTATAGCCATTTCCAGGTCTGAAGTTGGAATAGCAACAGCATCATATTGATAAGGACAAAAAATTCTTGCAAACTCTTGAGAAAAGCTCTTGGGACTTGCATCAAGAAGTCAAAAGTTACAAGCCTCACTCTCTTGGTCTTCTGCACATACCAGATATATTTTTGATGCAACAAGAAAAAAATAATTGCATAGTGATTTCTGACATGAAGTTCTTCCTATCAATCTTAGCAAAAATGAATCATTATGGGAGGCATTAAATAACTATTTTGCACAAAATACATACTGAGAATCCAACGTGACCTTTTTTTTCCATTGTCAGAGACTCAGTTTCAAACTGAATCACCTTGTGAAACATTTGCCACGTTCTTAAAGCAGTGCCTATTTCTGCCTGTGAAAGGCTGGGTTGACTAGGAAGCAGTTAATGTCTGGTGCATTTTCTTGCTATCACTTGTTAGGTTAGCTCCAAGCGTTCATTTCAGCCACAGAAATTAGAAGAAGTAGTGCCAGCTTGGACAGAAATTTCATGATCAGATTGATCAATTCATTATAGAAATGTCCTGCTTACCTGCAGTCTTCAGAAGACCCTTTCAAACTCTCCAGTTTGGGTCCTCTGGGTTAAAAGAAGAGGAGATGTTGAACCACCTGCTATGACATTGAAAGCTTAGAGGGGAATGATTGCTCTGGTTGCAATTCAAATGCTGCTATTTCCTTACACAAGTGCTTAACTAAGTCCAAAAGACTAAGACTTTTAATATACTTCCAGAGTAAGATGTTGTTTTTTAATGCAAATATAATTTCCACCATTTCCCCATGGTAAGACACTGGAATGGGTTGTCCAGAGAAGTTGTGGACACCTCATCCTTGGGAGTGTTCCAGCCCAGGCTGGATGGGGCTCTGAGCAGCCTGGTCCAGTGGGAGGTGTCCCTGCCATGGCAGGGGAGTTGGAATGAGATGATCCTGAAGGTCCCTTCCAACCCAAATCATTAAGCATGGCATTCATCATGAATCAGTAAGAAAGAAAAAAAAACCAAGAAAAATATTCTAAAATTGTAATTGAGCAGCTGAGGGAGCTGGGCTTGGTCAGGCTGGAGAAGAGGAGGCTGAGGGGAGACCTTGCTCTCTACAGCTCCCTGACAGGAGGCTGTAGAGAGGTGGGGGTTGGTCTCTTCTCTCAACAGCAAGTGGAAATGGGCTTAAGTTGCACCAAGGGAAGTTCAGGTTGGATATGAGGAAGAATTTCTCTACTGAAGGGTTCTCAGGCACTGGAACAGCTTGCCCAGGGCACTGGTGGAGTCCCCAGCCCTGGAGAGATTTAAGAGTCATGTAGATGTAGGGCTGAGAGATACGGTTTAGTCAAGGTCTTCTCAGGGTTGGGTTAATGATTGGACTCAATGACCTTAAAGGTCTTTTCCAATCTAGGAAATACTGTGATTCTGTCATTTTTTCAACCTTCCAGAAAGAGTTTGTCCATAAATATCTTGGTTTGATAAATGAAAAACCTGTCGAGAACATTGAAAACCTTGGTGATGTTTCGCCAAAACTTCCTTCACAAGACCTTGACTCAACATTGTCAGTAGAAAACATTTCTATGAAAAAATTATCTCCTTGGCCTTAGGAAACAATGTCATTAACTTATTTGTCCAGTAAGTGAAAACTTACAAGGTCTCTGGGGACCGAATGAGATCAACATCTTCCATCTGACAGAACAAAGTGTCACCCATTTACCCCTACACCTACAGCAATCACCAATCCCTCCACAGATGCCTCCAGGACTTGAGAGCAGAAAGTGTTTCCACCCCATCCAGCTCCATCCTGGCAGGGAAAGCATCAATTCCAAAGTTTGGTATTTTAGGGTTGAATAACCAGTTTTCTGCAGAGCAAGGCAAATCGAAGCTAATACATTCTGCTACCTTGTCCACACTGGGGAAATCCCTGTTCTTTATTCTAACCCCTCAAACAGCACAGGGTCGTTTTGAGGTGCTAAATTAATGAGCTTCTAAGCATGCACAAGACTCCTCCTTCCAGCTGAAGACTGCTGGAGTGCTATGTAGTCTGTTTTCAACTCTCCCTGGAAAAAAAGCACCGTATTTAATTTACATAATTAGATAATCAAACACATAATGCTGGTTTCAGGTTAACAGAAGCATCGTAACGTGCTGCAGAATGTAGATGTTACTAACCATTCAGCAATGAGCAGTGATTGTTTCTGCTGGATTCAGCTATACTGTTAAATTAATAAACTCCTGAAAAGATCTGGGCTTGGTCCCCTTTCATCACCACCTCTCCCTTCCTCAGATCTCCCATTTCTCACACCAGCTCAGGTACCTTTTTTAACTGCAGAGCAAGGCAAATCAACTTTTCAGCAAGGCAGAGGACCATTTTAATACATAAGGTCTAACGAATTAAGGGGACTCAGTTAGTCCAGGTTGTTTAATGGAGAAGCAGTTGCTGCTTCTGCAAGGTCCTGGGCCTGCAAGAAGAGGAATGAAGATCTCATCCACTCTAGGCCACCACACACTGACTGGCTTAGAGGTGATGCACGAAGAGTGTTAGATGTGAACACAGCAGGCAGTGGGGAGGCACGGCAGCAGTGCCAGGTCCAGCTCAGGTGGCTGGCCTTGGTGCCTCTCTATCTTCACTGCTTCACCATCCCCAAAAGAAGGTGACCTGAAGTCAACTCAGGAATGTCTGTACTCACATCTTCTCGACATAGTAGTGAATGTCTCAGTGTGTTGGAGAGGAGAAGACTGAGGGATCTGATGAATGTCTATAAATACATAAGGTCTGAGTGTCAAGAAGAGAGGGACAACCTCTTTTCACTTGTGCCCTGTGACAGGATGAGGGGATCGAGCAATGGAAGTTCCACCTCAACATGAGGAAGAATTTCTTCACTGTAAGAGTTGTAGAGCACTGGAAGAGACTCCCCAGAGAGGTTGTGGAGTCTCCTGCTCTGGAGACTTTCAAGACCTGTCTGGATGCATTTCTGAGGGATCTGCTCTAGTTCTGTCCTGCTCTGGCAGGGGGGTTGGACTCAACCCCTACCATGCTGTGACTCTGTGATATATACACAGACACTGCTCTTTCTCCATCATTAAACTCACCCACATTGGTTATTCATCCTGTGGTCACACGCTGCTGCCTCTCAGTGGGTACCTGGAGTTCAAAGACATATTGCCACCGAGTTCCCTTGCTGTGCCTGATTTTTGCCATCATTTCCTTACTGCTGCTTCTGCGAGGTGGTGAGTTATTAAAAATTCCAATCAAATATCATCATTGGTGCCTGGAAGAACATCATGCTGACATATCAGCTACACAAAGCAGTAATGTATAGCTGCGTTTACTACTTCTAACCAGAAAAAGCCATCAAGAATGAAGTAAACTATGTTTAAAAATAATAAAAGCTGCACATTCGCCTGTGGTCTCTGAACAAACTTGAATGGGCTGTGGCTTATGACCAATTTGGAATAATTTAGCATCCAGATAATCTGCACTGAAGCAATAAAAATCCCATTTGTTTAGATTTATTCTAACAGCAAGATAATCATAGACTAATCACATATGCATCTTTTTCCCTACTGCATAATATATGTTTTCATTTAGGCAAAATTAGAAGAATTTTAAATTCACTGGCCTTAGAAGAATAGAAAGGTAAAACCAATTATTGTAATGAATAAAAAAGCCTTTGGGTCATTGGTAATTCAGACCTCTAACAGGGAAATGGGAAAATATCGCACCGCGGATTACAATATTCAAGAGAAGAAAACAGGCTGGTTTATTTTTATCCTACTGACTTATCTCTGATTTGAAGAGATGCCAGGATCATGCTAGGCACCAGTGTAGGCTTTAAAGTTCAACACTTCTAAAGAAAAAACAAAGAGAAGCACAAGGAAGATGGCAAAGCTCAGTATAGAAAAACACAACCCGAGCAGCCAAACTCAAATTGTCTTAGCTGTTTTCAGACTCTTGGATTAATAAATATGAATTATTAAATTAATAAATATTTCTCCAAGATTTAGGCTTGAAATGCAAGTAGTTACATTTCAGGCTAATTTGTGAGATTAAGAGGATTGATTTTATGGGTATTTTCTTCAGTATTAGAATTTCTTAGGTTGCTTTCCATGTCTCCAAGTGGTTTCCTCAGCAAATCTTAGGAGTGAAATCGCAGTGGAGTACCTTAGGTCACTGAGGATGGCACCTAGGTGTCACTGCTGAATGACAGCAGGCAAGAAGGGCAACCCAGGGGACTGGCACTTTGTGGAAAGTCCTAGCTGGAGACACTGCTCATCTGTAACAAAGTGCAGGGAAGATTTGTCCTGCAGGGAACCCTCCTGAAGCAGCTTCACTGGAAGTAAAACAAATCCTTTCAAAACAGCAGTGCACAGGCAAGGCATTTATTCAGAGTGATTGATTTGATTCAAGCTTTCAGTCAGGAATTCTATTGCTCACAACAGTCTCGCCAGCCCATCTGCAGCAGTGCCTGGGAGGAGGGATGAACAGATACAGTAAGGCCCTGGCTTTCCCCAGGCACAGCTGCCAGGAGCTGCTCCTCCAAAGGGTCCCCAGGAGCAGGGTCTGGACGTGAAGCGTGGGGGGCACAGGGAGGAAACTTCACTCCTGGCTCCTCACCAGGGCTTCGCAAGCACCTGCAGGGGCTGGATGCAAAGGACAAGGGCAGCCCTGACCTCCCAGCCTGGGGATAACCTCAGAGGTCTCTGCCCTGAACAGCCAGTGTCACATCAGAAATTTCAAGCAGAGGGCAGGTTTCACCTTGGAGTCTTTCACTACTCAACCACTTCTCTCTGATTTTCTAGGAGCAGAATGACTTGGTGATCATTTCTCCCCCTCAGCTCTCATGGGTGACCTATGTTATTCATAATTATTTATTGACTTGAGTGTTGCAAAACTAATACCAGACACCACGGAGAGTATTGGAACCTGAATGTGCAACAGGACACGAGAAGAGGTGCACATAAAATAGAATGGCATCCTTCTTTGTAATTAAACTCAACTATTCCTCTAACTATATCCTGCAGCTCCAAGTGTAAAATCAGTTAAGTAGCTAAATAAGCACTGCTGGAATGGCTGCATCATGACAGACAGATGCCTGTGAAAACAATCCCGGGAAGAAGCTGATCAGTTTTTATTGTGCCACAATTCATCAGTAAGTGAAACACAATCAGCTGTGACTGGCTGAGGAACCTGCCCACATGCAATTTAAGAATTCTGGTTAATTAGGTAAAAATTGCTTAATATTTAGTGCCTCAGCGTGTAATGAATCGGCCACGAACCAGCTAAGCCCTCTGTAAATTACTGCCCACTCTGTCTGGAAGATGAGCCCGTAGATAGTGGAAGACAGAAGTTAACTGAAATAGTTAGGGCTTGGATGAACCTTAGAGTCAGACCAAAAGAAGAAATAGAGAAGACCAGTTTGGTCCTTATCTGAAAACGGGACTGGGAGATGCTTGAGAAATCCCCAAAGAGGAAACCAGGATGAGGCTTGCAGAGCAGGGGCTGATGGAAAGAAAGGAATTTGGGGCCAAGAGCATAAGAAAAGGGACTTGATTTCATTGCTGATCTGGCTGCTGGAGCAGCTGAGGAAGGAGAAGTCAACTGCAGAGAGGAGGAAGGTGTGATGATGGGCGGAAGATGCAAGTTGCAGGAGGGGTGCTGCCAGGGTAGGAGAGGGCAGAGGGCTGTGGGTTTGTACCTCCAGCTGTGCAGAGGGGTTTATGTTATCAGAATGGAGCTGTGTCACTCCCCATCCACCCCAGAGCTGGGTTCAGCTCCCTCGTGTCTGTGCCAGGAAGAAACACCACAGACCCAAAGGAAACCCAAGAGTTCAGCTTCACCTTGACCAAGAGAAAAATAGGGATTGGGCAGATGTAGCACTTGTGGACTCACAAAAGCACGGTGAGCATCATGAACCTCAGCTGGGGTTAAGAGGCTGGGGAGGGTGACCTTTGTCATCTCTCACCTCATTAGCAGGAGTGAGCAAACAGTCAGCTGCTAAACAGAAGAATTCAATGTTCTGTGCAATTGAAATCCTCTTTCCTCAAGATCATTAACAGTTTTCCACAGGACAGGAAACTCTGATGAAGCTCCATTTCTACACTGTACTATCAAGTTATTTCTGATTGCATAAGGATGATTTTGAGGATACTGTCACTATAGAAACTGGCACTAAAGGAAGTTCTTTTGCTCTGTTTTCCCTCTGAAGAAAGCAAAGCAAATGTTCTCTTTATTAGCTGCTAGAAATGGATGTAGTTGCATTTAAATATTTTCCTCCTGCTCCTCTTTAACCACCTTTGTATTTGACAAAATTGCCCTGGAAAAAGCTTTCATTATCTCCAGTTCAGACTGGGGGGCTGCCTTTCCCCCCCGAAGGCTGTTCTGCTTGTCCACGTGTGTGTGACAACATTTGTGTGTGTCATGAGTAACAGACACCACAAACAAAAATCAACACAACATCCTTTTCGATTGAAGCTGATGTTTTCTAAACACATTGTTACACAACAGGCACTTCTGGATACGGGAAATCCCAAGATAACATTCTTTCCACAAAGCCTAAGTTTGTCTTCATGCATAATACACGATGTAGTCAAGATGAGTAATAGCTTAGGAGCAGAAGAAAACTGAGGAAATCACATCCTCAGTGATGATATTACTATGCATAGTATAGTAATAGCTAGATGCTCCAAGCCTGCTGCCCTTGCTGTTGTGCCCCAAGTTGTGCTACATCCTATACCTTGTAAATACATTTCTGGCTCCTACACATCTTTTATTTCAGGATATAAGGACTTCTTATAAGAATACTTGCAATTCTGGTAGGTCACCCCTCCTAAAATGTGAGCCCAGCCATCATTTCTCCTTGCCTTACCCATGTGAGGAAAGCCTGTTTTGTGAGGAAAGTGCTTTGAAGCTGTTTCCACACAGATCTGGGCACCTCCTTGGCTGCTTCTGCTGCTGCAGCTCTGCCAGACTGGGTGCAGAGGACAGGCAGGAGGAAGACAAGAGAGCAGGCAGGGTGCCAGGAGAGCCTGCACTACATCTGACACCGTGGGGGTGGTCAGCCCATGGTCACAGCCGGCAGGAGACACGTCTACGTGGTCTGCAGTTTGCCAGAGTTGAGGGATTTACTGTTTGCATAACATAAATGTTTCCAGAACATCAATATTTCATGATTACCACTCACGAACAAGACTAGATTACAATAAGCTGAATGTGCATGCTTTTAAAATGTCCATTGTTTTACAATAATGTAAAATAGTAATGAATAATAATAATATTAATGGGAACAACACTCCTGAGGTTAATGGATTACTCCCTGGGATTTCCTCCTTGGGCACACCACAGCTTGTTCTTGCACAAATGAATATGTTAAGAGGCAGCACACAGCTAACCAAGCCAAGGATGTTTTGTCACAATTAGCAAAGCAAACCAAACCAAACCACCAGCATAATGCTAGTGCTGTGCTCTTAAACAACAGCTAAGGAAATCCACGGGAAAACCACCTTTGTTCCTCGGCAGTGCTATTTTCAATTACCTGTTTGTGCACACTGGCATTTTCTTTTTGAAGAGTGTTTTAATAGAGCCCAAAGTAGCAATTTAAAACCGTAATGCACCAATCTAAATAGAGCTGAAAATACCCCGAGGCGTGGACCAGGGAGGAGGCTTTAGAAAATCAACTGATACGCCTCTGGCAATCAGAGCATCAACAGGTTGGACTCGATGAAAGGGGACAATGGGAAACGAGGGGCAAGGGATGGCAGAGCTCTCTCCAGCTGCAATTGAATTGGACTGCGGAGCGAAGGGGTGATGTAGCTGGAAAGGCACTTCCATTGTAATCAAAGATCTTAACAAGCAGCCACATCAAACCCGAGTGCTGCACTTGCAAGGCACAATGACTGGAATACCTGGAAGTAAAAGCAATGTGGTGTTCAGTGAAAGACTGCCCAGAAAAACAACAAAAAAAAACAGAACAACAAAATCCAAACGCGAGTTTGTTTTTTATACTGAGTTTGGAGCTGAAAAGCAGTGCTATTCTGGTGAACAGCAAGAATCTAATGCTGATCCTTCCAGGGTCAGGAACTCCAAACATACACTGGCTTTCAGATTCTGCCTTGCAAATCTTATTAAGAACCTGTGCTTGGGAAAGAGCTCAGCGTCGAAAGAATGGGGAGAGATGAATTATTTAACAGCACCCGTTCTTCTCTTCAGGTATATACAGTGTTAAAAGAAAAAGAAATATATATCTAAGAAAGGATTTCACATTATTGCACTTCTCCCCCTTCCAAGACTGGTTATTTTTAGAAATATTCTGAAATAGAAAATGACTATTCAGGATGCAAATGTTTGCATTTAGAGTTCTCCTTTCAAATGTGGCTTTGTAGTGCCAGTTTAGCACTCTTTAACAAAGTCTACATCTTCTGAACCTTATTTATTTTTTCAGGATTTGTGTTCATTTTGTGCCTTCCTCAGTCATTGGGGTTACACAACACACACACAAAAAAACATCAGGGATGCTGCTTTTTATCCAGAGGCTTCCTGAAAGGGAAACAGTCTCATAGAAAGCCAGCAGAATCTTTCCATCTTTGATCTTGGTAATGGAAAGATTTTCTTTAGGCAATGTGAAGTCTTTTGGAGTGGAACAGCTCCCTGCTGAGGAGAGGCTGAGGGAGCTGGGGCTCTTTAGCCTGGAGACGAGGGGACTGAGGGGGGACCTCACTGATGTTTATAAAGATGGAAAGGGTGAGTGCCAGGAGGATGGAGCCAGGCTCTGCTCAGTGACCTCCAGTGACAGGACAAGGGGCAGTGGGGGCAGCTGGAGGGTCCATGGAAACAGGAGGAGAAACTTTTTCACTGTGAGGATGACAGAGCCTGGAACAGGCTGCCCAGGGAGGTTGTGGAGTCTCCTGGGAACATTCCAAACCCACCTGGACACCTTCCTGTGTGACCTGCTCTAGGTGAGCCCGCTCTGGCAGGGGGGTTGGACTGGATGATCTTTCAAGGTCCCTTCCAACCCCTCCCATTCTGTGATTCTGTGTTTTAACATCTTCAACAACTGGCAGGGTTCAGAGAAAAGGGAGACAGGTTCTTCTCAGAGAATTACAGTGGGCAGGACAAGGAGAAACAGGTACAAATTGCAGCAAGGAAGTAAAAGTGACATTCCTACACAGCTCAAAATGTCTTTTCTAGTTCCCTTTGATACCAAATTCTGAACAAATTTACTCTTTGTGATTACAACAAAAACATGTAATTCAACAGAATACTCTTCCTTAAAAATTCATTTAATTATCTCAGCTATTTTGGCTGTTATTTCTTTGAATCTATAATTCATGGTATTTAAAAGCTGCACTATTTTCAACGTAACCAGTGATTTGTGACACCTCCACGGTGTGGTTCTGAGGAGAGAGACCCTAAGAGGCTTTGATTTTCAAAAAAGATGAAGAAAATCACCACCAGAAGATAAGCTCCATTTGTAGTGCTTCTGATTTAGATCCAGTAATCCTGGCCAAGCAGACTATGAAACATTATTATCTTTCCTCCTACCTTGCAGTATTCCTTGCCTCTGCTATGAAGAGTGTTGTTTGGAGCTCTAGGTGCAGAAATATCTACTCTGGTAATGAACTCACAATTTCTTGTTAGGGTCACTACAAGTCCTAAAATTCAAGCAGCCAATTTAAGATTTAAGTGGCCTTCTTCAGGCCACAGATCAGTGTTTTGTCCAAAACCTTCAGAAGAGTATAATGTGAATGAGTCATGATCTGGGGATTCAGATCCTTTTCTTCCATCCCCAGTAAAATCCCAAGAGTAAAACACATGTTTTGGCAGTAAGGAATTAAAGGTCTGTTTTGCTCAAATTAAGACATCTCATTTCCATGTTGTTTTCTTCTCTTCTCCAGAAGATCACAAGTTACACAAAGTGTACATTTATGACACTTTTGCAGAGAGAAATGTCTGTATTACATCTTATAGGGACGTTCATCTGCCCCAGAAAGAAACCAGTATGATTTTGTAGCAGCCTGTTCTCACCTCAGCCAAACCAGAAAGTTCTCACAGCAATTCCAGAAAGTTACAAATTAAAGTTCTTGTGACCAAACTGAAGAATTGGAAAAGATCCTGCAGGAAAGAAGTTACCTCCAGCTAAAAGGCAAGTGGTTGATTTATCTTTAAGTAAAATTAAACTTGTGCTTGGAGATCACTGTAGGAAAAAGGAAAAAAGGGAATTCTGGTAGACAATAGATAAGTGGGTGTATGGGGGGGAGGTAGAGGTTCAAAATGAAACTTCCAGACTCTCCAGTAGATCTGTGCAACTTGCTGTGTGAGACCTTGGTTGCAAATTTTGATAACAAAAGGTCTAAACAGAAGTGCTGTCTATGGAGCCCTCCAGTTAACAGAGATACCAGACAGTACCACTAACCAGGAGGCTGATCAGGCCTGGTGATTCTAGGAAAACTTGGGGCCAGCAACTAAAGAAAGGACTAAAGGTGAAGAATCTCAGTGGAGGAAAGGTTCTGGAGGTGAGGGAAGATCCTGAAGATCAAGGAGTTGCATGGAAGCAAATGGCAGTGGATCCCCAGGGACCTGGCCACTGTCAGCCACAGGTCACCTGCACAACACAAACTGATGCCATTTTGTGTCCTGCCTTCCCAGAGCAGCAACCATCTCCCTGCTGGGGAGGAAAGCTGAGACTTGCTGAACACAGCACTGAGGGAGGTTCAAGAGATTGCAAGAGAAAATCAAATATAATCTTGATGGTCTTTAAATAATCCCTGGTATCCAGATCCAGCATGGGTTGGTTTTCACTCTGTCTCACCCATGGCAGAGACCAAGAAAAACATGCCTGGTAACAGGCAGCTAGCAACACCACCTGCCAAATGGAAGGTGTCTACCCTATCCCCAGTCCTCTTGCACTTCACAACACCCCTCAGGCCATAGAGCTATGCAGTAATGTGTGAGCCAACGGGATGTCCGAGGCAATTTCCAGCTTTCTGAATCTGATCTGCACTCAGCAATGAGGATCCTTCCATTCATGCAAGGAGAAATCACAACCACGGGGCACTGGCTGCACCCCTTGTCTGAGATACATCACTGGCATCGACTGAAGTTAATAGGTTTCTTCTCAAAGGAGAGCAATTGTTCAGCAGTGGCACTGCTTGAAGACATGCAGAAAACCAGCAACATTAAGCAAGACCCGATGGGAAAATTAAAGAAGAAAGGGAGAAAACAAAAATACAAGACTTCAGAGGAATAATGGGAGATGGCATGTGAAAGTCCATCCTTCTATTTCTGTAAGTGCAAGTCAGTAAGAAATACTTGTCCAGATATTATCTTATCTAGAGATAAAGTAACCAACAAAAGCACAGCCTATAAAGGGTGAAAAAGAGCAGGTGAACCCAAAGGGGCAGACAGAGCTAAAAAGGATTTAGAAGTAGTTGAACCTGTGTGTCTGTACCAGGGCTTCGTGATTTTTTCAGGTACTAAAACCAAATAATTTTGCTGTGCAGCATACAAAGAACATTTACACAGGCCTACACCATCAACCATATCAATGTTACTCAGACTCAGTAGTGTCCTAGTGTTCTTTTCCTTCACTTTTTTTTCTTCCCAGAGGTTAACTGGCAGATAAATGAATGCACTGGGAAGCCAAGCTGAATGGCTGCTGGTGACTTTCCTGATTAATTAGACATGTTAGCCAATTAGATAGGTTACAACTTCACAATTTGCTCCTTGTCTCAAACACAGCCTCTGCTCCTGAAGGTATAATTCTGGCATTTGCCACTAAGTGTCACTGTTCACATAGCCTCCAAAGCCATTAGCATGCAAACAGAACCTGGGATTGGGGAGAACCCTCGAAGGTTGGGTGGGTTTAGGTGTAGAAGACTCTTGAGTAACATTCCCATGTCACTGCAATCAGTTACTGACAACACTCCAAGCCAGGGATGCTTCCCATTCCAGGTCACAGACTGGGATCTGCTGGGATGTAATGGTGTGAAAGGATTGGAGCTATGGCAGGAAAGTATTGACACTGGCTACCAAGTGGTAAGCAAGGTCATGCTAACATGAAACACAAAGGACTTGAGACACTAAAGGTCCAGGAAGGAACAGCTCCTCAACTCCACCTCTGTATTGCAAAAAACTACAAGAACATTTCTAGCCTGTCTCAGAGGAAAGGCAAACAGGTTTCTGGAAAACATCAGTCAGCACCAACCTGCTAAAGAGCAGGACCCAGCTGTGCACTAATTCAGATAAAAAACCCAGCAGCTTGCTGAGGAAAATAAGTTAAGCCTTTCTTGAACAGGGTTCATGTGCATTGTCAGAGTCTGTTCCAGGAACCAAATTAATTCCTAGAAACCCGATATAAAATAGGAGGAAAAAAAAAAAAAGGAGATTAATGCTGTTAGACCATCTAATTCCAGAACTGGTATATGTGCAAACACAAAGCACATTTACAGTGCACCAAAAACCAGATCACAGTATCACAGGGTGTCAGGGGTTGGAAGGGACCTTGGAGATCTTCCAGTCCAACCCCCCTGCAAGAGCAGGACCATAGAATCCAGCACAGGTCACACAGGAACAGATCCAGGCAGGTCTTGAAAATCTCCAGATCAGGAGACTCCACAACCTCTCTGGGGAGCCCGTTCCAGGCTCTGTGACCCTNGTCTGTACTGGTGCACTTTAATACTCTTCCCCAGATGCAGGACCCTGCACTTAGCCCTGGTAAACCTCAGATACCACCAACTTCTCTGCTGCAGTCACTCTACCTATCTTTCTTCAACAGGGGGTGGTTAGTAGTTTGCTACTTATCTAATTCCATTATGAATTTACTTAGACTCAGCTCAGTTATTTATAATTAGTTCAGTTATGGCCATTATTTAGATAATACTCTCCTCAATGTATATATAAATATATCATCTACCTCACATAGGACTTGCACTGAAGTTTCTCTCTCTTGTAAAAACCCTTTGCTTTATTTAACTCCATACTCTTCAAAGTTGTCCATTCTTTGTTTGTCCAGAGAATCATAGACCCATAGAATGATAGAATCATAGAACTGCAGAATGATAGAATCATTAAGGTTGGAATAGCCCTCTAAAAGCATGTTTTATGTCAGGACTGCACGTGTTACTGACAACTGATATGTGAAAACAACCAGCCCTGCGGGAGTAACCAATAACATTGGATTAGTTTCAGTCTGAGATATCTCAATTTCTTATTTTTTTACAGACATTAAATAAATAAGGGGGGGAGGACCAAAAAACCAAACCAACAAACCTACCAATTTAACTGCCAGATAACCCATTTGCTGTACAGAAGCTGGGGTTCAGTCAGCATCTCTATAGCAATATAGAAGTATCTATCTAGGAACAGAACCTGTCTCAGGTATCCTGACATCTTCCTCATCTCTTACATTTTGACCTCCAGATTACTATTTATGAAAGCCTCGTTTTTGGTAGCTAGTAAATTCCTGTTTCATAGAATGAAAAGAAGTAGTTCTGAGTCACTTTGTGCATCTATTGCCACCGAAGTACAACACTTACAACACCACCCAAATATGACTTCATGTCCCTAGTGTCTGAAATATTCTCTAACTCTACAGTTCCATTGCTCTATTTAGACACAACTTGTGTGTCTAAATAAACATGCCTTGGTAAGAGTTCCATCCTTCAGATGCTCTTCTGCTCCAGCCTTATTCTAGTTTGAGGCCTCAGAGAATATCGGCACAGTTGATGACCTACATTCAAGTGAAGGAAAAAAATATATACGTGCAGAAAATTGTAACATGTGGGAGGGTAGGGCTTGAAGGAGCTCCTACAGAGAAAGCAAAAGACAAGGTACATCACAGACCTACTGTATCTGGCAGTGAAGAGTCTCAACGTCACGTAGCTGACACGAAGAAGGCTGCTTAAGTCTCCAGGTATATTTTCCTCATCCATGAATTTCATTGATCATGGGTGATTAAAGTCTTTGCCCTATTTCCCCATCATCTCTTAGGTTCATTATTCCTCACAACTTACTGCAGTACAGTAGCCTTTAATCAAATAATCAGATCTATTCATTGCCTGCATGAACTATGTGAACACAACAGCCTCCTCACCCAGGAGTCATGGCTGAAACCAGCCTTGCACTGCACGTTCAATTAACCTCTCCTGTTCATCAACTCCTCCCATTTCTTGCTTTCCAGTCTCCTGACAGCATCATTAGCCATCAGTATTTACATAAAAACTATTTGTTTATCTCTCCTGTATTAAAACCCTTACAGAACTCATAACAAAATAATGAAAGTGGCCGACGATAATTCCAGTTCACTTACTTAGTTAATAAAAAAAAAGGAAAAGATGGTGGAGGAGGATTTTTGGAAGATAATTCCAGCTGACTTATTTAATTAATAAAAAAAGGAAAAGATGATGGAGGAGGATTTTTAAGATACCTCTTTTTCAAGTGCACTGATGAGCTTACTGGGGAGGATTGCGGGTGTCTATCCAGTCAGCTGCTCTTTCGGTATTTCTCTCACCTTTAAATGAGAATAGAAAATATATTTGTTTCTTTGTTTTGTCCTCCAGCTCCTTTGCTTCTGGTGAGCATTTCTTTCGCTTGTATCTTTTCTATAAGATGGCAAATTCCTTATATTTTTTTCTTCTATTTTTTGCTTCTTGCCTGTTAAAGCGTTGCTCTCTTACAAGGCTCTCTAAGCAAACAAATGAGCTGCAGTCCCCTGAAACTTCAGGCCTCTACCTTTCAATCTTTCACACCAGAAGGAATTTGACAGGGAGACATTTCACAAATACAAACTATAGCCTGTGAAAGGAAAACTGCAACGTAGTTTGGCCTGTTGAACGTGTTGGCCTCTTTCTTTACCATTGGCTTTGCAATCATTATGGATCACAGAATACCAGAGGCCTTCTAGAGGCCTCTAGACACCACACGAGGAGTATAATTGAGTTATGAGATGCAAGGTCAAAGTGAAAAGAGTTTAGCATCCACAGTAAAGAACCACAAAGTGGGAGAAGAGAGGATACCTTATTATAGTGAATCTTATCCTACTTCCTCCCCTCTCCCTGAAAGAACACCAGCTGCATCTCAGATGCCTTCAGAGCGTCACTAAAGTTGGTTTCCTTGCCAGTGAGAGAGAGGGGGCAGCCAACAGACTTCATTCAGATTGAACAGAAGTGCAAAAGCCAAGGTAGAGGCAAGACGGATGATCACAATATGGAGTTTGGGTTCAAGAGTCAGTCTGAGGCCTAAGTTAACACAGGCTCTAAGACCCCCAAACATCAGAATCAAAACAAGCATTTGAATTCTAATTGTAAAGTCCTTTGTCTTATGTTATTTCTACATTAGGAATACACCTCACGTATTTCAACAGAAATCAGAGGTGAATAATCTTTCCTTCCTATTTCCAAGCCTGCAGACCCACAATTTCAGAGTTTGCTTAAGGCCCAGTGCAAAAGACAACGAAAGGCAGAATTTGTGCATATATTTGCCTGTAAAAATACCAAACTGGAATATGGGAAAATCAGATTCAAAACCCTATTCACAAAGCAGTCTTGTCACTAAAACATTCATATAATACGGTGTCTCTCCCTCCCTTCCTTCCTCCCTCTTGAATATTCCTACTTTGAATAACAGCAGAATTAACTCCTCACTGCAAAGATCTAAAGTAACACACAGTCCTACTGGAGCTTTCTCTCATATTTTCAGTACATCTGCATAGACTTTTCCAGGCAATGACAGAACACTCTGTCTAAATTCAGTGCCAAGATTATTAACCAAAGCACAGCATGCCACACTATGTGTATCTGTAAAGTTTTTGATTCCAAACCCGTTCACATCTGGCTGTTACAGAGTACATGCAGACCTCTCCCGAATTCACCCGCAAAACTGCCTGTAAATAAGACAGAAATCAGACAGCTCCAAGACAAAAGTTTTAGAGGTGCTTCAGAACAGGTGGTTGCCCATGCTTCAGATGTTTGTCCGAGACATCCACCTCTCCCACCGAATGATCCGGATGCTTTTTGTGTGTGAACCTGTGCATTTCTGGAGTTTTAACTAAATTTTCAAATACCTTATGGTTCAATCTGAATCATACGACTGTATCATGCATGGAAGTGCAGCTAAGGACAGCTGATTCCTAACGTGAGCTGTGGCCCAGCTGATTCCTAATGGAAGCTGTCATCTTGTCCCTTGGGAGCACATAGAGACTTATGTTGAGCTCAGCTGGTCACTGACATCTCCATCAATCAAGCTTCTGGGAAATATTCTCAACGTTATTAGTCTCCCTCCCGTAGGGCAAGTGAATATCAAAGTACATGATCTGCCTACAAAATCCAAGAAGGGAAGTTTTCCAAGCATCAGGGCTCTGGTTCCCAAGTCATCCTCCATGGACTTGTATAGAATCAGAGAATCATCTAGGTTGAAAAAGACCCATGAGATCATCGTGTCCAACCTTTCACCCTACTCTACAAGTTCACCCCTAGACCACCATAGCCCCCAACACTAAGTCTAAGCAAAGGTAATGCTAAGAACAAACTGTTGTTAGCTGTCAAAGTTGGCACGGGTTCATCCACAGAACCACCTTTGCCTTTTGGAAATCTGCTTTGAGTAGCTGAACCTAGAAAGAAGTATTTCCTTAACATCTAAAGCTAGAGATACATAGGGCACAACTTAGCAGAGTTCAGGAAAATCATGGGAAGCAAAGATAGGAATTTGGATCACTTAGAAGGATGCACAAGCTATAGAGAAGACTGTTGGTGAAATAGTTCAGTTACAGAAATGTGACTGCCATTTATGATTACAAGACTGGCTTGAGCTTTGAGATCTGGCTACTTACTGTGAGCAAACAGCAACAGCATGTTGGGAAGCTTCACGGAGCTAGGAAAATTATGTGAAGGGACCTCAAGTCTCGTCCTGTTTCTGGGCAGTGCCCAAAGACCACGCTGTTGGTTATTCCATCACTGACCTTGAGCACTCTCATGTTGTCAAAATGGAGAAGCAGAGCATGGACTTAACTATGGGTGTCTAACGGAAAGACTTTGCATCCATCACCCCAGCACTAGGTTAACTCTGTGCAAAGGTTGGCCCTTTGTTCTTTTTCCTTTGCAGTGCTTCCTTTAGCAACGTTGGTAGCTCCCCATCAGCTTGAGCCACCTCTTCCCATGCATCATGTAAGTGCCCGGCCACCCAATTTAGGATCAGAGCAGATGGCAAGGTGTAAAGGCTTTCACTGCCACATGGGACAGGAGCTTTGCCACTGGGCTGTGGTCTATCACGTGGTGATTTGATACTTTCATTTTCACAGTAATGTGGTAAAAAGTCATATTAAAACCACAAAACCCTCCCTCACCTTTGCTGCCGTTCCAATCAGATATGGTAAGAACATAAAATCCTATTAAATGGGAAAGCAAACACTTGCCATTTGCTTAGCAAATAGATTTATTTTCATTAAATATACTAAAGAACAAGATAAGCAAAATGCCTAGCCAGCTTCTGGACTGCTCTCTTATCTGAGCAGAGTTTCAAAAACACTCCTATGCCCAACTGTGTGTTCAGGCAAATTACAGAACATTCACCAGCTCAAACAATACACTACCGTAGTGTGTGGGAAGACATTTTAGCTTGTGCAAGTTAATTAATCCCTCCCATTAGTAGAATAAACTGTGTATAGTAGGTCAGAGATATGGGCTGAGATATCATTCTGTAGTCAGAGACCCCTCTGGAACAGTCTCTCGGGTCATTTCACACTTCTCTCTCAGCTCTGAGGTACAGATAGGCCAGACCTGCACTAGCTACTGCTATTGAAAAGAAAATTACTAGAGAAGAAGAGGAAAACATATAGCAAGGGATTTGGGTAGTTACTTACACAAAGGAAGAATAAACAAGTTCAACTGCAAGTGTTATAATTAAGCACAAAGAGAGGTAATTGTGCAACAAACTCTGTTTCTAAACCCTGACTCCATTTGGGTTCTTCAGGCACAAACTGAAGAGCAGGAGCCATGGCTTTCCCTCAGTGCACACAAGGTGGGATGTCCTTTGCCTCTGCAATTTGTACATCTTGCTTCAGCGGGGCATCTGTAACCATTCCTTTCCAGTTATTGCTGGCACTGACAGAAATACTCCTACTGCACTGCAAAAAGGGTGGAAGGAAACAAGCTGGCTGCAGTGGATGGGACTCATTTGGGGTTACTTGCTGGTTTGAGGAAAAAAAAGATCTGGATATTTGCTGCTTACAAAGACTTGGCATCTTTTTCTCCCCTTTTCCAAATAGCCGTATGGAATTTATCATCAGGGATTTGGATTACGGTAAATTTACGCTCAGCAGTGCTACGATAGTGCTGACACAGCAGTAACCACAGCAGCAGAACTCAACAGCAGAGCAACTGCAGCAAGTTCAGCTGATCTCCGTGTTAACCAGTGCAGCCCCATCAGACAGTGGAACCAACAGGAGCGTGGCACACGGAAACCAGCCAGGCCTCAGAGCAGGGTTCAGTCCACCAGACACTATTATTAGCCCTGAGAAGAGGGAGATCCCCTCTCTTCCAGATTCAGAGACTCACAGCCACGTCTTCCTCGCTAATTTTAAATCCAGACAAGCATCAGAGATTTGAAGGAGAATTTAGATCCCGGTTACTTGCTTATTCTGGTGGTTGGCAGCTTTTGCCACAGCATACACCAACTGATGAGCCCAAAACTTTGATGGAGGGAGTAATTATCCACATCTCCAGACTATTAGGGGATTATTCTGTCCAGTGGTAGTTGAGCTTTCTAGTTGTATGCTCCTGACATTTTTCCCCCCCTGAATTTTAAGTTTTTTTCCTCTCTCTCTTTCCTTTACCTGTGAGGCTTGTTCTTTTCCATCTTTGAATTCAAACCTGACCTTTTCTATTCTGTCACAGGGTTAGACAAGTTCTTTATTTGTTAGATATTCTTTCCAGGGCTTTTCACATTTTACAACTCCAGGTTTCTCTCAACAAATGAATGCCTTGAATGACAAACAGACCATCTCTTTACCTGCATCATTAAAATTGGTAACAGCAGGTTTACAGCTTGGGCTTCTTTTCAGTTTGAGTGAAGCCTATCAGCTGAGAAAACAAATCTACCCTTTGAGCATGTTCTAAACCCACAGGCTCCTTGTTTTCCTGAGACTGTGAGTTGGGAGAAAGTCCAACAGTGAGGGAAACACCAGATAAAAGCTCAGACAGCACTTCCAAGGTAAGCTACACCTGAATGGTGGCACACGTTATTTGAAGGGTTAAATGAAGTAATAGATGCTAAGCCAACTGCTAAAAAATCCCCAGGGCCTCAAAAATCATTATGCATCAGGTGAATCTGATTCCTCAGCTAGACAGTGTTATCCCAGCTGCTATCACATCAGCTGAGTTCACAGGCATGCGAACGAAAGCTGCTAAATGCAGACTGCTTCCCTCAAGACAGTGATTCACAGTCATGGTTTTCATTATTATTTTTAGTAGTGTCAACACTAATACCTTGCACTGACTCAGAACAGCTTGCTGGAGCCACTGGATTTTCCAGGCACTCTAGAACTGAGATCAGTGTTTTTCTGTAGTCTGTTGAGATATTGGCTCTCCAAAGCTGCTGCAGTTTTAAATTTTTCAGGCTCTTTAGTTTTATTCTTGTACATGGGATCGTGTTTGTAGTGTGCTTTTTGGGTCTTTTAAGTGCAGTCATGTGCTTGTTGTCTAGTCATAAAGATGAACAGCAATGAAATATAAAAGAGTAGTGCTTCAGTTACCACAGAGAAGAGGGTGAAAAGGGATAAAAAGGAAGAGAGTGAAAGTTTAGCATAAAAGAACTGTGGAAATCAGGGGAGATTTCCAGGACATGCTTCCTAGCCAGCTGAATTTCAGCATTGCACAGTAAATCTGCAAAGAGAAAGAGCTCTGGGGGCAGGGGGTTGTTTTGTTTACTGTAGAAAAGTGGTTAACATGTTATGACAAAGGTGATCAGGGACAGCACTACGCTTTACGTGCTGCTGAAACGGGAAATGAATCAAGCTTATGCTACACAAAACTATGCAAAAAAAAAAACATTATTATTCAGCTTATTACTTTTTTAAAACTGGAGATAAAGCTTTTTGTATTTTAATAAGTCCTTATGTTTCTTTTTGTGAGTTCTTCATAGAGAAGACGAGTCCAAAGACATTTCTGTACACTCACTCACACATCAATGCACACACACTNTGACTCTGTGAACTCTGCTGTGCTATCTGCTATGTTGCTGTAAGAGCTTTTCTAACGACCTGGGAAAATGGCTTTTAGTTGGCAATGGACACACCTCCTTTGCTGCTGGAGAGAAGACAACACGTGTGTTCTTGGCAGAGAGATCAAGGTATCATTCCAGATGAAGACATGCACTCGGTATAGGCTAAAAGCTGCTCCCTATCTACCTCAGACCATTTATGGACCCATACTCCCTGTGCCAGCGTGGGATATCCAGGGCTGACCACATAAATCCATTCAAAGTGAATTATTAAATACCAGATAAAATAATAACCAGGG
>VWZY01007050.1:2749-65762 GCA_013399075.1 Chloroceryle aenea
TGTTTGTTGTGTGTTTTTAACTTGAGGAAAAAAAAATAGCTGTGGATTTGAGTTTCTTATTTTCAAGTCTGAGTTCCTATTTTAGTCAAATAACTCATGACTTCATTATAGCCAGTTAGCTTCACATGGGCAAAACCAAGACTTCTGGAGACATAAGCTGTATTAAATTTGTGCAGATAGCTGAATGGAAAACTTCAGAGGAACTAGCACCTATGGGATGCTTTGCTAATGGAAAGCAGTTTTGGGTGAATACATGTACGCTGGTCTATGCAGACTTGCAAAAATCATCACAGGAAAAATTAAGGATTCCACTGAAGGCAACAGCAAAATTCTTAGAGACTCCAATGAAGCCATGAAACCATCCACAAATTTTATACATGGTGGCTGGGATTTGTTACCTCTAACCTCTGCAGTCTCATGATCACCTATCCCAGGCTACATCACCCACATGTGTGTCACTGGGGGTGACACCGAGAGGGGGAGCCACCCCACCAGCTGCAGGGTGGGGATGGACTGTCCCTCTGGTGGTGCATGACATTGCATAGGGATCAAAATGCCTTTTGATCTCCCCACTCTTGTCTTGAACCCACAGGACATGTGTTCAGCCTCAGCAGGGACTTCTGGCACCTCCATCTCCTCACAGTTCACTGTCCCTCTCTGCTGCAGGGACCCCTAGGACTCTGCACCCCTGCAGCCAGCCCTCCTTTCCCTCTACAGCCACCAACCAAGGAAGGCTTAAAGGCAAGAAAGCAGCAGCACTGCTGTTAGCAGCACTCCTGATGGTCCACCAAGCACAATCCACGTAGTTGTGAAGAGAAAAAGAGAGCCCGTCCATCACGTTTCACAAGCAGCAGGTACTACCGTGCATCTCACCAAGAGCTGCCCTTCCAAAGGGCACATGTTGGGGGGAAAAAAAAAAAAAAATCACTTAAATCTGTTTGCAGAAAGATAATTCAGTCTTGCTCATAAATCAGGCCACTCCATTTCACTGCCAAGATATTCAACAAATTTCTTTTTTGGGCTGCTCATTTTTCAGTCCTTCAGGCTACATTTAACCAAGTAATCTCCCCATAAATCCCAGCTCCCGCTGCCATTCATGATGCAGTGGATCTTTTTTAGAAATTCTTAGAATTGATGCATTCCTGCTGCATGACAACCCTCCAACCTCTTCCCTTTTGAAAGAAGCAAAATGGAAATCGGTCCTTCTCCAAGTTTATCAGAAGGGCAGCCAAACACTGATGTTATACAGTAAGATCTTGAACTGGGAACTAGGCAGTTATTTTAATCAGTGGGCTTATTTCACATCTGTCAAGGACGGTATATTTGGAACTGAACAAGCTGTTTCTTCACTGCACCCCTCATCTGAAAAAATGACCCAAGCACAGCATTTCTCAGATGGACTCTTATGGACTTTGGCAAATCCCCATGAAAGAGAGTTTAACACACTAGCTATCATCAGGGCCAGGATTTAAAAAGTGCAAAGAAATGCCCATGCAATGTAGAGCTGGAGCCATCATTGCTGTTTAATCAATCATAGCTATTCAATCATGCCTTCTAGGCGCCATAGGATTATTTGAGGGAATCACTCAGGTCAAGGCACTGAAATAAAACAAGCTCTTTTATCACTGCCCAAAGTAAAGTGATGCAAGTGATGATTTCTGAGCAACTGGCAGTAAACAGAGGAGGAAAGTTCTCTGCACTAAGACAGAGTGTGAGCTGGAAAGAAGGAAGAACTTTAAAGTACCACTTCCCATCCACGCCACCATGCAGTAGTGCAGCAGGATGACAGCATTTTCAGAAGAGCATAGCCCTGTCTTTGGGTGTCAAAACAAGCAGAAGGATTTTGGAAAGAACTTGCCTCTGAACTAGCTGTCCTTACCACAATGCAAAGAAGAGAACAACTGGGCGGGGACCAGTCTCTGCTTAACATCAGACTTTTGTTTAGCTGTTGAAATAGGAATGGAGCAGATACAAAAACAGGATCCTCAGTGAGTGTTGACAGTGTGAAGGGTCTGCAGCATTTGCAGAAATAACTAGGGTTTGTCTGGTTTTAGCTTAGGATAGTAACAAATGCCATCCTATGACTCACTGCTTGCCTAGAAACACTTAAAAACTGGATTTAACCACCAGAAACAAACCACTGCTACAACATTTTGACTGCAAGTTTTCTTTCTTTTTAATCAGTCATTTGTATAACAAAAGGATTCACAGATGAAGGCATTGCTGACCAGCATGTTCCGACCATCTGAGTCAAAGACACCAGAAATATTACCCCATCAGTCTCATTCAGCCCACCATACATAACCTTTGTATCACCAGTTGGAGCTGTGAGCTACAACTATGATCACCAACTATCTTTGCAGACTCTGTGCTGCCTGAAGGGACTACAGCTTGTCTGTTGCAGCTCAGGCTACAGAGCTGGTTCCAAATGTCAAAGTAAAGCACAAGTATGTGACACTGTATCATCTTCATTCCTTCACCAGTATCTGGGGAGATTGGATTTGGGACCTCCTGCAGTCAAAAATCGAGTTTAAGAGCCTTTTGGAGTTGAATCCTATTAACAGTAAGGTAGTGAGAGGAAGGACCACTCTCTGCACTTACGTCAGAAGACTTAAAGGACTCTCAGCATGCCTACGCTAGAGGTTTCTGTCTCAGATATGCCAGCAAACCAGCTGCTTAGTAAGGCTAAAGTGAAGTTAGCTGTTCATTCACCAGCCACCATAGCCCAGGGACTGCTCCAGCCTCACCCACCACAATCCCTCAGGATCCCCTGCACTGCTGGAAAGGGATCACTGTGGAGGGACGACTGCAATTAACAACCAGACAGAAAATGCAGGAGAATAAAATAAACAAACAAAACCCAACCAACCAACACAAACCCCAAAAAAAAAAAAAACCTCCACTGCCCCTCCCAACAACAACAACAACAAAAAAAGCCCCAAAACCTGTGCCCCATGCTCTCATCACCATCCATCACACACTCTCAGAACAAATCCCAGGGGAAAATGCTTTGACAACCCTCAGAAGCCAGTCTTGCTCCAGGGTGCTGAGTATAACGAAAAAAATCCAAAACCACCTGCCACTCTGAGATGAAAAGGAAATCCCATCCTGATCCAGTTATCAGTGTCACCGGGAGTATGACAATCTGACAGGTTTGCACAACACCTCCCCTGCCTTCCCCTTTGCAGTCTCATCCTCAGCTTTCCCCTGAAGGGAAGGAGCACTCTCAGCATTGTTCCTTGACATCACTTTGCCTCTGTTGTAGGACAAGCTTCAGCCCTGGACTGTCCCTGGGGTCCGTTCAGCATGGCCCTGGCCTCTTGCAGAGCTGTGATGCAAACCTTCACTACCTCTTGTGGGTTAAAATCCTTCCACTCCCCTGCTCCCTTTCCTTTTCCTGCACGTCAGCTCCATTCGTCTCACCAGGACTTTCTCACTTTGCAGCTCTGTCTTTCTTTTATCTCCCTCTCCATACTGCATCTTGCTTTTTGCCCTCTGCCCACACAGTCACAGTTCTGTAGTTACAAGAGTCACCCTTCACTGTGAGAACCTCTCCCACATGAAAGTGAGCTCAGAGTGACACTAACATTTTGGTGACATGTTTTACAGCAGCTGCAAACTACACTTTCACAAACTGGGGTCTTAACCACTTCCTCCAACACCCATAAATCCTTAAGTTATTTTAAAAATACTATTTCACTGGAAAGAGGTATAATGCAAGCTAGCAAAATACCATTTCCTCCATTAATGCCTGTGGAGTTACAACATTCTTGCCATGATCTGCCTGCAGATGTACTGTAGGTATTGAGAAAGAGCTCAGAGACTCAAAAGAATCAGGAAATGACCACTTTCTGGGGTACAGAGTCAGCTTGTTTTGTACAAACCGTCTGGCTTACTAAAACAGACTTGTCTTAGACTTGCCAGCCAAGCACTATGAGCTACTGATGTATGTCTGGAAAATATTTATGATAAAAATTAGGGTTGCATATAGAATAGCAAGTATCTGATCCAGCTGGCATGCAAATTGGGCACAATGTTTATGAGCACAAATATGTTCATCAGCACTACCACCTAGTCCTTCTGAAGAACAGTAGGTACTCAAGGGTCTCCACATGGCCATTAAGAGCTGAGTTTCCTGCAGCCTCAAGAGTAAATATAATCCTTGTCTTCAGTGAAACAGGAGTGGGTGTTTAACCATCTATCATACCATTTGACACAGCAACATCAGGGCTTTTGCCCTGTTGCACTTCGAGATGAAGTGAGGCAATTAAAGCCTTTGAATCTTTGAATTCAACCAGTATTTCATCAAACAGTGAAACACCTCAGGACTCTGTCGAGCCCCTGGCACTGGGTAGAAGAATGCACAGCAAAATTGACATTATTAGATATCAAAGCAACTGGGCATCATTATAAATGTATGGTGGATGCTTTTTGACACCCCTCCTATGCCTAAGGAGGCTCTGCAGGTTATTGGAGACATGCTGCAGCAGCAAGTTGCATTGCAAAAGGGGCGTCCCTAGACCAGTATGTGCATAACAATGGAAGCCTGTGCCGAGTGGGCACTATGCAGGTGCAAAAGGCTGGAGGGAAATGGAGGAAACAGAAAGTCTGGGACAGGAAGGTCTCCTGTTGAACATGGCAACCTGAGCATCCTACTGAAACCTCTCTTCTGCACACAGGGGGAGGAGGCGATGCCCCCCTCTGAGATGTGTTCTGAGGACAATTCTGGGTTATAAACAAGACAATACTACTGGAGCTGCTGTCTCTGCATGTCTTGCAACTCTGCCTGTGCTGCTGGGGTTCTCTGGCATGTCCTGGGTCTCCCCAGAGCCTCCTTTCTGGGACGAGTCCTCTGCTGCCCCTAAGAACTGCTGACCTCCCACTGCTCTTGGGTAGCTCCCTCTACACAGCCACCTGTTTTCACAAAACTCAAGGAAATGAAAATTTTTATGTTCTTAAAAGTGGTCAAAAGAGAGACTGGTGCAGCACAACCAGACAAACTTACGTTTCCTTGGGAAGCCAGTCTAGTAACAGCCTGGTGAGGACCCATAGGCTTCCGCAGTTTTTCACCAAAATAATTAACCTAGGAATTGCTGTATTAGAGGACACCTTAATGTTGCTGAGGGAAGAGAAACAAGCTCCCAGCCATCTTCCACATTACCTGGGAAAGACTGAGGGAAGCATCTGGTGACATCTAAACCAATCAGGATCTGCTTCAACATTTGCCCTTTCCAGAAGTGTCCTGAGACTCATTTTGCCAGAAAAACCCATCAAAGCACCTGTGCTCCATCACTAGCCCACTAATTTTTCACTGTAGGTTTTTCCAGCCTTGTGACAATCCTACCTTAGACTGTTTTAAAAGGACCACATAACTATGCGTCATGTTGCCAAAAAGTATGATTTGGCTCTAAATCCATAAATACTGTTGTTCCATTCCTTGATGGGCAAGGTACGTTAACATGACCTAGTTCCTTGTAGTCCCCTCTGTTCCCATAATATAACAGAAAGAAAACCTCCCTGTCCATCCTAGTTCATATAAACATTACTTCTTTGTCCCAGCATGGCTTGGCCAGCTTTGGGATCCGAGACTGGTTCTGTGCACACCCTGCTCAGGCTTTCTAGAAATGACTTTCCAGTGCAGGTCACTCAAACTGTAGGATAACTAGAAACTTCAGTGTTTATTAGTTTTCATTTTCTGTGCTGAGTGTATTTTCAATGTTGACTCAGAGTGATATGTTTTTAAAAAAGAAATAATTGGTTCCAGATGTCAATGCATATTTTCCTCTGAAGGAATACTGCAATGTTTGTTAAGGTTACAGAGCTAGAAAGACTGCTTTCCCCTATCTGAGTGGCTCTCTTGAAAGGATTTGGGAACGCTATGTGTCCCACGTGGATCTACAAATGCAGGTAAGAGTTAGACTCAAGGTCTCTGAAACACATGCTTGGTTAGTATGACACACTTCATAAAGCTGAAATACTGAGTGTGTATCTGTGACACGACTTTGGGTTTGCTCTGTAGTGACAACTTTGTATTAGGGTGTTGCAGCAAGGCCCAGTCAAAACCAAACATTCCTAGAAGACCTAGGTCTCCAACTTTACAAGAACATCCTCAGACTAGATGCAAACACACTTCTGGTGATTCCAAATCCTTTTTGACTTCAGTGTCCAAAGACTTGAAAATATAGAAGATCTTGAAAAAGAGACATGGAAAAAAAATAAGTGCCACTGAGGACATGCTCAGTCTTTATAGAATGTCTTGAGTTGGATGAGACCTTAAAGATCAACTAGCTCCAACCCCCTGCCATGGGCAGGGACACCTTCCACTAGGGCAGGTTGCTCACAGCCTCATCCAGCCTGTGCTTAAAACGTTTCCAGGGATGGGGCCTTCACCATCAACCTAGGCAACCCATTCCAGTGTCTCACCACCCTCCTAGCAAATAAATTCTTCCCAATGTCTAATCTCAATCTAACCTTCTCTGTTGCCCCTTGTTCTATCACCATATGCCCTTATAAATGTTTTGACTGGGTTTGATTGCTCTTCTTCTTTAGTCACCTAATTTCTGGGCTTTGTCTCTCACTCTTAAAATATTCAAATACATCAGGGTAAAGAATTTTATAAAATAGTTCAAAGATAAGGTCAGAGCGCAGAAGAAATACAGTTTTATCCCTTCTGGAAATTACATTATCCATCCTTAAGAGCATGCTCTAAATTACTCCTGAGCAGCTTCAAAGTTGCATTTGCTTGGATGATGTGCTTAAGAGAACTGTGCTCTGCCTATTACCTAGTGATGGCTCCTGAATCTGTTAACCAGAATTTCCATTTTCAGAAAGCATTATTTCCATAAACATAACTGCTTCTTGAAAAATATGTTCTACACATCTGGCACAACATAAGTGTAAGCAAGAATTCATGTCAGGCTTGTTAAGTGGGAAAAAGCATAGGAAGAGAACACCTGCTTCAGGACACATTGAGAAAGCACGTTTTAGATAGAGGCAAAGCAAACACTCATACTGAGACAAAAATAAATGATAGAGACAGAATATCTGCAGTTCGTTGCCTCTGAAGTCCTGCGTGTTTGCTTATTTGCAAGGAAACTTCATATGGCACTCAACTGGGGTCGCTACAAGTTGCCGGAAAATGCTGAGAGGCTGCAAGTAAAATGTGGCAGCTTTAGGGAAAAGATTAATTTATAAATTGTTAACAGAGAGCTTTAGTAAGATTTAAATGTACTATTTACACCTTTCTGCAATGGAATGTTCTATTTTCTGTTTTGAAAAAATTTGTTATTTTTATAAAATGCAGTTAAATCCACTATGCATCATTTGATTAACAAGTTTTATGAAGCCTTGGGTTTTTTCCCCATCCTGTTTTGAGAAAAAAATTTGAGATTGCAAACCTCCCCACAAAATGAAAAATTAAATGGTATCATTGCTCTACAACTATGAGTGGGCGGTGTTGAAAACTACTGTCCTAATAGCACAGGACAAGACTGACGGCACTAAAAAAAGGGCTTGAAAAAGATACAGCTAGAAATAAACTGCCCTCAGCAACAGAGCATTCCATAATAGGTAGAAAAATATGTTAATTTCCCTACCAAAATAGATTATACAGAACACCATAATTTTGTGTACAACACCTACTTCAAAATGGCCCAAGAAGCTGTAATACCTAAAGTGAGAAAGCAGCCAAACTTGTGCCTATATTGGGCAAAACTTCAAAACTTCAATTTTCATTCTAATACTATAGCATGTCAACAGTCAGTAAGTACATACTTAAATATATTGAAGAATGCAAGGAAATACGGGTTTAACTTAAAGACTTAACTAGGTAAGTCCTGAAGACATCCACGAGAGTTTAAGCCTGTGTTTAAGAGTTTTCCTGAATAGGGTCAATCAATTTTAGTCAAAGGCATGCAAAGCTGAAGCTCTACAAACTTATAATACATATGGGAACAGGCTGTAGCCACCAAATCTGCACCCCTAAATGCACTTAGTATTTGACCCTCTGAACACTAAACAACTAAAATTATTTAATAGAGTTTGAGAGATGATATGCTAAGCCTTCAACCAGTTGATTGTATCAAACAATTATCACAGATCATGGTAGGGCCATCTGTTATCATAAGCTGCCTGGTACATCCCATCACATTCTCCTATTTCCAGCTACTTAGAACTTTGCCAAGATATAGTCAAATTTATTAATACCCTGTCTGACATGATTAGATATTTCTTTGCAATCAGTGAAGACCTCTCAGTCATAATCAAGATGAGATTCTGAAATGCACCGTTCTGTCTAGGCTGAAAATGTCCCCAGTCTCACCCATTTTGTTGAAAATCTTGTTGCTTCCAAAATATTAAAGCCTGGGGCTGGGATTTGGCACAGACTACCCCAGTGAGGAATACCCTTTTTTGGCATCCCCACAAACATTATCCCAAACCTGATCAGGCCATGAGCCTGGTAAAAAGTGAATGCAGTTCAGACAGGTCCAAAAGACCCTTGTCTCCAAGTGCAGGGCTAAATTTTTCTGACATCCAGCTGCACTGGCATATTGCACGCCTCTTTGTACGACACAGGAACAGGCTTTGTTGTAAGGAGTTGAATTTACACAGGTCATAACCTAATCATATTCTTTTTATTCTGATATTCTTTAGTGCTTGGCTGCTTAACTTCGTGGTCTTCAAATTCTTTATGTTAGGACATGGCATGAAACCAAGTCACCCACAAAGCCTTCACACAAAAGTGTTAAAAAATAAAAACAAAAATAAAAATCATCACCATGCCACCAAAAGTATCCTCTAAATATTTGCATTTTAACTAAAAGCAATATAAAATAAGTGTAATAAACAGTCAGAAAAGAGAAAAAAGTTTCCTACACCTTAACAGCCAAAGGAGCTGCACAATGGGACAGCCCACGTTGACCATGGTTCACCCTTGCATATAACAGGCACTCACTCAACATTAGAGATGCTTCCATAGGTCCTGTAAGCACTAGCAGTGGCAGTAGAGACTATGCTGGGGCTTGGTACTGCAGATACACATTGCTTTTTCACATCTTAAATAATGCTCCTTACTATTTATTTATAACTGCAGTGACAGGTGTTATTGCAGCAGCTGGAAGAGGTGCTATATAAAGATCCAATTCAAATTAACAATTGGGCTCATTTTAAAAGTCTTCACTTTAAAACAGGACTAAGACTTGACTGCAAATCTTGCAACGTGACTAATTTCAAGCAGCAGAGATCCTATGAGATCTGATATTTCACAAGATTTCCCATCAAGCCTTCCAGCTTTAGAAGCAATTCAGAATCACAGTCATAGGCACACATCCAGCTTCAAAGATGTAACGTGGACTAATCTCTGTTTTAATCCTCCCTTCTCTTCTGCTGGGTATTACAAACCACAAGATTTTGGCTTTGAAGCTTCTGACTTAATCACTCTAAGTTTAGAGCTGATATCTCTTGGTTCAGTTGAGAATGAAGCACTTGATGACCTTACCTGGCAATTAGCTGTCCCTGCTCTTGTGCATGGAGGCAGGATTTCCCTGCCCAGTCCATATGGATCAGCAGTGCCTAAATTTGCATGTGCCATTTATTAGATTATTTGCAGTTTTTCTTGCTGCTGGAGGATGAACACGATGTCTTTATATCCTGATGCTTATAAATAATTAAGCATACAGCAGAACTCTTCATTAAAAACTACTGCAGCCTTTTCCAGAACTGATTTCCAACCCTTTCCAGGACAGCTGCACAACTAAAAAAAAAAAAAAAAATTTTTTAAATTATTATGCTGATCTATATTTTGTACTTGCTGGCTTCTTGCCAGGGCTGTGGCATGCATGGTCCTAGCAGAGAGGGGAGACCCTTGGCATCAGCCTGCCTGGAGGACCCAGGTCTGCTCGATTCCAGTGCCTGGTACAATGGTTTGTGGAGGACCATTTTCCAGCTCAGCCAAAAGGATTCAGAGACTCACCAGTCTGGCTGTTGAGAGAGGGCAACAGGGAGGCTTCTGCACCTCAAGTCTTGTGTGGGTAAGGAAAGCACAGAATGGCTGAGCAGGAGGTGCTGATTGCCTCAGCCACCTCTGCCCCTCTCATTAGCTAGGGCTCTTCATCTTTCCCTCCCCTGTAGATGCTGGCAAGAGGTAACAGTGGGTACCCGAGGGAAACAGTTGGCCTTGCTCAAATAAGCAAGCAGGTGGGGAGCAGCTCCAATAAGCTGTCTTAAAAACAAAACAAACACCACAGACAAAAACCCAAACACCACCATCACAAACAAAACAACAACAACAAAACCCCAAACAAGAACAACAAAAAAACACATAGAATGGGTCAGTAGCAAAACCCCAGTGTCAAAAATACCTCTTCCCTCTCTAACAGTGCAGCCACTCACACAGTTTCTCCTCTTGCTTTTCATTTGTCCTGTAGATCAATCCATCACCTTCATCTGCTTCAAACCAAATATGCTGAGTAAATATGAACGTTATTAGAAAACTCTCCCCCTCCTCCTAGAGCAAATGAGACAGCTGGAGGTTACATTTCTTTTGAACATTGACAAGCCATTACGAGGCATAATGTAAAGCAGTTGGCTGCACACACAGCCATGCAATGTTTGCTGGGCTGATACAGCAAAATCAAGGATCTTGTGCCTTGCGCCCAGCTGCAAATGCCAGAGAGGCTTCTGAATGCCACCGATTTTACAGCAACTGTCACACCAGAAGAGATGATCTTCCCAGACAGTGGAAGTGCACAATTAGGTCACCTTAAACATTGAGAAAATACCACAGCAGTTCCACATGCCAACTAAAAGTGAGTGACACTGGAAAACAGGTTCCTAGCTGGCAAAAGCCATCCCAGCGTTAGTATGTATTTTCTGCTAAGAGTTTACGGATGAGGTCTTGCAGGCACAGAAGTGTGAGCAATCACCCAAGCGGAGGGAGTCCCAATGGTTTCCCACAAGGTGGTGAAAGAAGCCAGCCAAGCACCACACGTAGGTGGGTTTATACACCCTGGGAAGCTGCTGCTACCTCTGCATTTGCAGAAGCAGAGGGGTTGGGTACCCCTCTCCCTCACTGCTCGTTTTGATGCATTGCCCAGGTTCTTCAGGAGGTTTTTATTTAGGGTCAGAAAAAACAAACTGAAGCAGTCATGCTTGCAGCTGAGGGTTCAGACTTGAGTAGGGTGGTTTTTTTAGTGTGTACAGAATCAAGCGTAGGGACTAGAGCTTCTAGCTCTTCCACAGTAGGGAAAGCATTTGCAATGCCTTTATCATTGCACCCACACACTACAAAGCCTGTCCTTGGCCAGAGGAGGACTAGTGAGAAAAGCACAGCCCACTCTGCTTACAGAAAGCCTTTTCATCCTGTCTGCATCACCTAATTTGACTCAGATGATTTCGGTCTTGCCATGCTGAAATGAAAGATAGTCCTTTTGGCTACCAGCTCTGTGTCACAGGTAACAGACACTATGTGGCAGAGCATTTGGTGCTTGCCACGAAGTAATTTCACTGTAAGACTTCTCTGCCATTGCCACACTGGTGGTAATTATTTAAAGCATTATTAAAAGGGCTCTGTGCAGGGCATCAAAAAGAGGGTGATGCTGTATGAGGAAAGAACCCACAAAAAACACTGGAAAATGTTGGTCTGCGTATTTTACTCCCATATACCTTGAAGTTAGTTGTAGAATATGTTGATTACAAAAGAATGTTTCATTTTTCCTATGATCAAACACATGCTCATTATACAGCAGCAAGCAGCACACCTCAGGGAAATGTCACACAGTTTTTGGGATGGAGCGTGGGCAGCACAGCCCTCTCAGCACATGAATTAACACCACAATCCTTTAAAAGTTTCCATTTTTCCCTTTCTTTGCCATGCTTTTTCAGTAGAAACACTACCATAATCAGCATTCCTGTTGCAACATCTCCCCTATGTGCATCCTCACAGAGCATCCCCATGGTTGCCTCCCAAACATAAGAGCGGGACTATTATGAACACTTTTTTGGTCAGCACCTAAAAGGTGTCCTTTAGTCCAGGCCAAAAGCAGCGTCTCATCTTAAAAGCAGCCACCAGAAAGGTGCAACCCAGAGGTGTGTACAGGAAGCACCCTCCTGAGGTTTTGCTCCTGCTGCGGTACCCGTGACCAGGATCTGAAAACAAAGCCGTGCACCAGTACATCTAAGAAACAAGTCAAGCACTTAGAGGAAACAACCACCTTCCAAGATATTTTAAATTAGGAAACTTAATGTAGGCTGCAGCCCAGAGCAAATTCAAATGGGTCAAGTTACAAAACATTCCTAAATCATATTCAGTATGGGCTGTCGTGGCACAGGACCACGACGCTGCCTTTGATCTGCAAGAAGGATGCTGGCAGGTGAATTCCCACAATAAAACTTTCCTACCGCCTGCTGCGACAGCGGTGCCAAGCAGAGCCACCTTTCGCTGGCAGTGCTGCGAGGTTCCCGAGCGGGGGAAAGCGGCCGGGAGAGAGCGGGGAGCGGGGATTCGGAGGCGGGGGCTGAGCTGGCAGAGCTGTGCCAGCTCCCTCTCGCGGCTGTCCTGCATTCTGCTGGGAAAGCGCAGAGGTCTCCCAGAGCTGGCGTCAGTGTGCCCTCAAAACCCAAACAGAAACCTGGCCCCGGGGTTCCCTCCATCCCTGGCCGCATCCCTGGTGCGGAGGCGCCGCTGCGGGAGCGCCCGCCGCTGGTTTTGCCTCCTGGGGAAAGAGCCGCGCTCCCGACTGGGCCCCTGCCCCCAGCTACAGCAAGTTAAGTAATAACCGATGGCTGGGCTTTGACGCCGTCAGTGAGGAGAGAATGCGGGGAAGAGGAAAAATGAAGTGGAAAATTCCCCCTCAAGTCGTAGACCAATCCATTGAGAGCAAGACCTTAGCGAAACTCTCATTTCAGAAAATAACTCGGGACAATTCCAATCCTAACCTTGGGGAAGACTTGGGACAGAGGAGCCCGAATATCTGATACCTGGCAAAAGCAGATAAAAAGCAAGTTAAGTGGTTCACTTCTCTTTAGCGTAACTTTTCCCTTCTGACTCACGGTGCCATCTTCCCAGCCTCAGCCTGCTCTGGGGATTGTGCAGTAATTTTAATTTGTGTGCCCTGTGTTTCTGATCAGATCTCACCTACTGTAAGCACTGTGATATGTTAGCAGAGCAAATTAAGCCTGGAATGCCTCCAGCCCACAGACACCCAAGAAAATCTAAGATTTCTTTGCCGTTCATGCAGCTTTCTCAGACTGTTTGACAAAAGTTATTGGTGGCTATTTTTTAAATGAAGGAGTAGTGAGAAAATAGCTTTGCGGCATATTGGGCTAGCAGATTGTTCAGACATTGTACAGTGACAATAAAGCCTTTAGGATCCTTTGATTGACATATATAATGAATGTAGCTGTCAAACTTTTGTGCAGTAATTTTATTTTGCATTGACAAACTATTTCACTGGCCAGGGATTTGCATAAAAGAAATAATTCACATTATTGTGGTGCTGCTATTTACAGAGCACGGAGGACAGTGGCATTGCTACAATATGAATATTAATATAAAAATTTCTTTCAAAATACATAATACCATTTGCAATGCATACTACATCCACATCTTGATACAGGGAAAGAGGCATTGTTCTGCAGAGAGAAGGGGGCCTGGAGCTGCTGGGGGTTGTTGTTCATTCATTGGTTCATTATGCCTTTGAAAAGGCACTTAGTCATTCTGCAATTTAATGTTTCCCTCTGTAGAGCAGAGAGCAAAGCCCCAACACAAACTGCACTCACTGTTATCAGTCAGAGTGGCAGAGGTCGCAGAGACAGCACAAGGTCAAGGGGCTCTTCTGAGCAGCCTTTGTGTACATGAAGCCCAGAGGCAAGCTCAGGACGGCTGTGTTGTTCTGAAGCAGCTGCTTTCCCCTACCAAAGCAGTGGCAGGGTCAGCTTGGGCTACCTAGAAGAGCAGTTGCTCCTCACCAGTTACCTTACTTCAGTTATGAGTAATAACTTGCCACAAAATCACGAGCCTTGGACAAAACAGATGGAAAACAACTGAGCAGGCAAAGAACATAAAGGAGGGGAAAAAAAAAAAAAAATATATATATATAAGCAAGGATGACTCTCACCCTGCAGTTGCTGTTCAGTCAAGCCCTCAAACAGGTTGTGTATCTAAAGGTAGGAAATACAAAGACATGTTCAGTTCCCCAGGGAAAGGTAAGCAACTTCTGAAATTGTCTTTAGAGGCTATTATTAGCCCTGCACTAACACTGACGTACCCTGTATCCAAAGCCACAGTATGTGAAGACTGTATCCATAAAAAGAGCTATTCACAGCTCTGCAGCTAATAAAAGTGCTGGGCCCATACTCTGGTACCAGTATCATTGGAGAAAACTGCTGAGTAGCAAGTGGAATTACAGAAAGGACTTGCACAGCACAAACTTGGAAAGGGCACAGTAATCCGGCTTGGGGTGCCGAGGTCAGTAGGCACACCATTTAAGAGTGTAACAGCTTTCGTTTGTTCAGTCATACATTTATTCATTTTCATTTTAAAATACCAAGAAATTCTAGAGATGCGAACTTCAACTCTACCCCCAAAATAATAGTATTATCTGTGACAAAGCCAACTTGGTAAGAGGTGCCAGGGCTTTTCACAGTCCATTTACGTACCTAAGATTATACATACTCATGAAGGAGAACAGGGGTTTTATGTCGCTGTGCCTCAGGTCCTCAAAATACAGAAAGCAGACAGGGCATAGAGGAAAGGAAAGAAGATGGAAGGAGCCTTGTTCTCATTCACATCACAGCCCTTTAAGGCTTTAACCTGAAAGACATAACTATGTGATGAAATATCCATGGAGGACACTCTTGTTTGGCACAGAGGGGTTCTGGAAGAAAGACTTTCAAGGCAGGAAATGAGTACCAAGGTGGCAATACAAATTACTTTGGACCAAACTCCAATACATACCTATAGATTCCATGTATATATCCAGCCTTAAGCTGAGAAGCGAAAAAGGTGGTGAGGAGAGAGCCTGGGTGGTTTAAAGGACAGAGATAAGCAGTTCAAGGTAACTGGAAGCAGCACTGATGCTTCTGGGTTGCCACATTCACTATTTAAGATGAAGATAGAAACCATTAGGCACATGACCACAGGGATGCCCCTCACTGACTTCAAGCTGGCAGTCTCTTAGAAGCAACACTTGTCAGCTGGAGTTGTTTTGCCAACCAGTGGTGCCACCTCCTCCCCTTACTGCCACAGTGGTCAGCCTTCCTCGGTGTCAATAAGAGAAAATGGCACATTACTCAACTTTGCCAAATTTTAGCACTGAGAATTTGATTCCAAACTGTTCAGCATCTGCTTTAGCCAAAATGGTTCAGCCATTTCCAGGAATATTATTAAGGGAAAAATATACTACTTGGCACAAATTATATAAATCTAGACAACCTTTTATGTGAGGATTTCTAGCTTCAGAAGGGGAATTTTTAAATTTGGCAGAGAGGCAGCCTTTGTGGTAGAAATATGTCTATCCCTACTAAAATCTACCCAATGTTGGCCAGATTACAGAACAAGGGAAGACTGTAGTTACAGGCTCAGTAAAGCCTTTTGAGAACTGCAGTTACCTGATATTTCTGCTGTGGGTCCTTTAACTCCTGCAGAAACATGTCTCGCTTTGAGCTCTGAAGGATAGAGGGTGGACACAGACCTACTGCAGCAAGAGGTGCAGCTGAAAACCAAGGAGCTCAGGAGCAAGAAGTGATATAGCCTGTAGCCCCTAGCAAGAGAGGGCTGGCAGAGGAGAGGCCAAAAGAAATAGACATTTGTTTCAAAATGGCCCTGCCTTTAGAAGCTAACAGGGACAGAGGAAAGGGGAGGGAAGATGGAAAGGGACAGATGGAGACCTGGACTCACAGAGGTGAAAGAGGTGGTGAGGCAGGCGAGGAAGTGATTTGCTGTCTGCCAGCCAGCAGAAGCTTGTGCTCACCCATAACCTTGGATAGTTATCCCTGCACAGCCCCTCCATGGCTGGATGATGAGGGTATGGTGCAGAGGGTGGGCTGGACAGACCAGCATTTCCATCTGACACCTCCATGTTTTTCTGAATTTGATTGAATTTCCATGTGAAACAAGCTGAATATTCTGTGATAATTTTTTTTATCTGGTAATTGCTCAGGAGACACTGACTCTTGCCCCTCATAAAACAGCCATGTTTGCCCAACCTCAGAGGGCCAACAAGAGCAGCAGCAGTTTCCACTGGCGGCTGGAGGACATCCAGAGCCTCTTTTGCACTGGCCAAGCACTGTTGCTCCTTGGCTGGCTGGTCGCTGTGACAGCCCAAGTGTGAGTCTGACACATCACAGCCCCGTCTGCCACATAGCCTGTGTTCAACCTCAGCACCACGAGCGGCGAGCAGGCAAGGGGAACTCTGCAAAAAAACTGTGATCAAATAACTCAGGGCAATTACAATACACAGAGGCACAGCTGGAAGGTTTAATATCAAACAGGCTCATCGCTGACATCTAATAATGAACACTTCAATGTGCCATCTCAATAAAATTCTTTAATTAAGGTTTGTGTGCAGTATAGCTAGTTTCAGGAAGAAATTTACAGGTCCTCATCCTGCAAACAGTTTCACAAACACAAACCTTTGCTTTTGGGTGCCTCTCACCCAAAAGCACCTATCTCACTGACTCTGATGCAAAATTAAGGCCATTCACTTTAAAAGTACAGACAAGAACATCTGTTCAAACCGACGTGCTGTTACCGTATTTGTTAATTACCCATATCTCTTCTCATACCAGGGAAATACAGTTCGAGGACTGGCAGATAAATGCTCTTGCATTTAAAATGGAGAAATTACTATCTGCATTGTATCTGTGGCATAAATGGGACTGATGGTCTGTGAGAAGGTGGGCTGTGAGGCTTCAAGTCATCTTTTACAACTAGGGGTTAAGAGGATTTACAGCTTTCCAGTGAAAGCACTCACCCACTTCATAACGTTGCAGCATTTCTCTAATTCTTCACTCTTGGCTCATAGAGGAAGGACAAAGCCAATAAACCTCCACCTGAATAAGCGTGTTAAGTAGAGTTTAACTAGACCACACTGTTCCTTCATCACTGCCTCTAGAGATTTACAGCCCAGCACACCAAGGCAATGGTTACAAGACAAGCAGAAAGATCTATGGAAGAAACACACTGAAGTGGCCATCAGACAAAACCACCTCACCTTTCACATAGGATTCCTTCTCTGTGATCTTCAGCAGACTATGTATTCCTTTCCTGTGGGACCTCAGGTGTAATTTTCCATGTACAGACAGCTGATATGTCAACATCACCTTAGAGAGTGGTTTCAGTTCATTATCTGGTGCTAGGAAAAGGGTGATCATTCCTTTTGCCAAAAAACTTGAGTACAAAGGAGTAATTCAAAGAAAAGTTAACATACCTCTTAATGGCTTTCTTCAGGATACATCCACCCTTCCCTTTACTCACCCTCAAAGCAGGAACAACACCCAAAGTGCAATACAGATATGTATCTACTTCAGTATATAAAGGTACTGGAAGCGCAAGGTCTGGTCAAAGCACAGCATTGAGTAGAGGGGCTCAGCGGTGCTTTTGCTCCTGTTGAGAGGGGATCTAGTCCTCCTGCAGAAGGCCAAGGCTCCATGCAGTCTGCAAAAGGCACTCCATGAACATTTTTGCTTTGCCAGACTCAAGTGCTTGGTTAATGATTCACCCTAAACAATGAAGAGGAAAATTAAGGCAAGGAACAAGAGAGCTTGTTCTTCTTCCATGTATTGGCTGCATTAAGGCGAAAGAGCTTGATGACGAGCCCATGCAAGAGAGAAACTTCACATCCTAAAGTGCTGCACTGAACTCCCCAGGAGTATGAATTGGGTTTATGTATCACAACACTGGGTATGGCCAGACCTAAGGAGTCAACTCAGCAACATGTGGACCCTGTGTTAGATTTTCATTAGCAGAACCCAGGTCCTTTACATTGTCACTGACTCCCAAATGGGGAAAGTGAGGCACAAAAAACACACTTACATGACTTACTGATGGGTGACTGAAGAGCCACAGGCACAGCTCAGATTCCTCCAGCTCTAGCCTTGGAGTATCAGCAAAATCCTTCTTTTCTCTTGTGCCTCTGAAAACTGCATGGGGATTTCAAGAAAATGACATGATTTTTTGTTTACATGTTTTTGCCCGTGAGACAACTTTGATATGCCTTGTGAAACACATGTTTTCACAGAAATCTAAGGGGGAAAACCACATAACCAAGAACAGTAAAATATCTGTTTGGAGCAGACAACTTTAACTAGACTGTTTTAATGGGATGAGGGTTTAGTAAATATTTTAAAACGTTGGGAGCATATTCTGCTAGAAAGACTTTTGTGGTCTTATAGGTTACCAATCTGAAAACAACAACAAAAAAAAACACAACTAAACAAACAAAACCATGAAAAATAAAACACACCCCACAATAATTTCAGACCCTGCAAAGACCACTCCAATGGTACAGAAGTCTTACAGTTACCATGTGCACTTTGGGAGACAGTGGCATGAGGTCAAGCCACTGTGAGTGTAAGGTCTCCCCTGTACTGAATTCTTCCAGGTGTAGCACCTGCCCCATATTTCCAGTTTAAGGCAAGGGAGATTTATCCAAGAAATGTCACATTCCAGTATTTGCAAATTCAAATAGAATCACAGAATGGTAGGGGTTGGAAGCAACCTCTGGAGATCGAGTCCAACCCCCCTACAGTCCAGGAACACCTAGGCCATGCCACCCAGGAACAGATCCAGACGGGTCTTGAAAGTCTCCAGAGGATATTAGTACAGACAGTAGCAGCATTAAAGAGTCCATTTTCAGATCTGTCTGCTTGACATACCTTCAGCTCTTTTTTCACCTCCTACATGCCTCAGCATTTTAGAAAACCAGACTGAAGTGCCTGACTTCTGCCTTTGGACAGTTGCTTTGCACAGACCTCATGCTTTGCAGTTGAGCATCTCCCCAAGCACGAGCAGTTTGTCTCCAGCACTGCTGTCATGGATGACCAGCAAGGTGGACAGTTCTGTTGGCACTATAGTGACAGATCCCCTGGGTCCCATCATGCTTCACTTAGTAGTATTATGGATATTTTGACTTGAAGGTGATCTTCATCCTACTCGATGAGTCCAACAATAGATTGAGGAGCAGGCTCAGCTAAAGCTTTAACCTGTGCCAGAAATCAGTCAAATGGGATTTTGCTGTAGAAAAAGTCTGAATTCAAGGTCTTCCTTAGCTATTAGTAGGAGAGTGAGGCTTCGATCCACAGTCTGAAGCATCACATCACAAGCAGTCTCAGTCAAACATACCTATTTATGGTGGCAAGTTAAAGGTGCTATGACTCAGGTGCCTGAACAGAGATCTCTAATAATACCTTCCAACTACACATAATATGTAAATACTCTGCGTGGGCAGGAAATATATGAAGACGACATTTATTATCATTATTTTAAAGGAACTTTAAAAATATTTAAGTATTGAAACTTTATTTACAGCAAGGCAATAGCTGATGGAAAGAGGACTAGAAGTAAAAGATAGTCTCCTTTTCCCCAGCTTTCTTATTGGCCACTTGGCAACAAAGCGAGCTCCACTTTTCTGTCTCTCTGTATTTTTTTTTTCCCCCCCTTTTACAGCCACACCAGGCAATACTGAGGTGTTTAATATACTGATTTGCATTTTGCTGATGGAAAGGAATTTATAAGCCCAGTGTCATTTATTGAAATGTAAATAGAAAGGTATTCAAACTGTGACTTCATCTGACAAAGTGGACAAAGTCCTAGATTTCTCAGTTGGTGTTTATAGCAAATTAACCTACTAGGCAAAATGCTGGAGTGGCAGCAGCAAGGAGAGCAAAGAGGAAAAAATCTACTCATAGCTCTGCATAAAGGGGGTGAGCAGCAGAGGTGGGAACGCTTCCCAGACCTGCACCTACTCTCAGGAGAGAGTTTAGGGTGACACTGGTGACTCAAGCAATGGCCCTCGTGTGACATGTGCATTTGTCTGCTGTGCTCTGGGGTGAGGTCACCATAGGTGCTTATCCTGGCCTCTCCTCTGTCCTCAGATCCCTCTGGGGAGCATGCAGTGTAGGACACACCTACACAAACTCCAGGAGAATCATCTAAAATGGCCACAACATAGCTGCTGGACCAGAAGGAGACTTCCCAATAACAGAGCAGAGGAGAATCAGGAGAATTTTAGAACTGTCCCTTTTAAGAGGAGTTTGAAGCAAAGGGATGTTTTTAGACAGTGACTGACGGTGCCCAATGCACAGCTGGAGCAGGACTGCACATACAATTACAGTTATTGAAGTCAGCCAGCTATAAACAACTGCTGCTTCAAAGTGGGATCTGAGAAACCACAATTATTTCCCGTTCAAACTGCAGAAGAAAAATGTGGTATTTTTTGGTACCAGCATGCAGCAGTGTTGGCAACAGCTGTACATGTTCAACTGAGAGAGAAATTATGTTTTCTGACAAATTTAATTTCTGATATTAAAAGCCTGGTCAGCACAACAAGATCCCTCAGCAATGAAATATATGCATAACAGATACAACTTTCAGTCCCTCACCATCAGGACAGGCTTTGCACCAGCTGATGTAGTCATACAAAATACCATTTAGCAAGCCCTGGTATCATCTGGCCCTTCCTTTCTAACTTAGAGAGAACAAAGCTCAGTAATAGAATTATGATTTTGTAAAGAAGAAAATAAATCCATAAAAGTTGGTGACAGCAAAGAATTACAGACAAATAACTATGGAAATAAGTTATCAAATGAAGCAGAGAGAACCTTTGAGCAACTGTGGTTTCAGACCCCCCAAGACACAAACACAAGCAAAAGGAAGCAAACAGTCTTCTGCTTGGCTCATTTTTAGACATGCATTTGGAAAACTCCTTGGATGGTGCTGGCATGAAGTCTTCATGACAGGATGACCACTCAGAGGCTTTCCAGCAAGTACACTGCAGAGAAGAAAACTGTCCTGTCCCCTACCTCAGGGATTCGATGGAACCATCAGTCCAGAGGAGATGTCAAGGAAGCAGATTAAGAGCAAGGAAGGAGCAATCGCATTCTAGCATCCTTGGGCCAGATAAGCTGTGGTGCTTCTTGTCCAGCTGACAATTTCCCTGGCACTTTAGGTTTTCTGACTTTTAAGTAGTCAAACCGAAGTGTGTCAGGAAGGAGTAGTATGAAATAGCAGCTGTATGTGCCTTATGTTCTCCAGCTTCTTCCAAAAGCAAAGTGATCTCTTTTGGATGGCTTACTACTGCTTCTGTTGGATTAAAAACCTACCTAAGTACAAGAACTACTGGGCTGGGCCTTTTTCCTCACTTCAAATTTGCTCAGAACATGATTTCTGCCTTGCTGGAATCACACACCTGAATGGCAAAAACTATGTGAAGCTTCAAGAAAGGCACCTCCAAGGTGCCCACAGGGAGGGTTTTCCCAGAGTCTCTAATGAACGTAGTGGTAACAGACTGACTTAACTGGAGCTATACACTCTGCACCTATTCAGCAGTCGCCAGCTTTGGTTAAGGTTTCTCGAAGCTCGGGTGCAAATGGGTGCAAATCCCCATTTGAATTCTCTCTGAATTTGGAAAAAAGCTGCTGTCAGCATTCAGCTCATGTAGCCATCCGAACAGGGACAACAATAATCCTACATCAGTACTACATCTCTGCTCAGCTCCACAATTAGCTGAATATTTTCTCTCTCTCAAATCCTCTTGTACATCTCTTAAGAGCATCTTCTAGCTTAACCAGCCAGATTCTGCTTCTTAAGGTATGAAGCCCAAAGATTAACATAATTTTTATATGATGAATTCAGTATTTTCAGGCCTTCCTAGATTCACGAGAGGCTTCAGAAAACTGCAAAAAAATGAAGATTGCTTTAAAACAATTTGGTTTTAAACCTCAAACCTGAAACATACACTACTGGGGCTTTGCATACTCAATTATCAAGGTTAGATCAGTCTGGCTTCCTTCATTATTGCAAACAAAATTCAATGTAAAAATAACAGATTTAGACTATCATCTCTAGCTCTGATAACGGAGAGATTGTTTAATTTTTTTCTTTACCCTTTTACTACACGTGACAGTACAGTACTCTCACTAGATTAGTATGTGTCTTCAAAGATTAAACTTCTCAGGCATTGCCATTACAGGATATTACTGTTTCATATAATAAATGGGATTTGGAAATCGACGATTCCATTGCAAAATGAGTAGTCCCATTATGAATGGCAAACATGGGTCTGTCCTGGTTTACAGTGTAGAGCTCTAATGTCACAGCTACTAATTTATAATTTTAAAAACAGTTTCAAAATATTTTCTCCTATGCATCTATTTCATGTTTTTAGGCAAAGTAAATCCTATGTAAACCTTAACTAAATGGATCGGGGGCGGGGGAGAATGTCAACAACAAAAACAACCAACAAGCCTCATCACCAGAACAGCAGGTCTAGTCTGTGTGTGTTTCAAAGATCATGATATGAAAGAAAAGGCAGTAAATTACACCGTCTCCAAGCCAGCTTCAAAAGAAAATCCAAGTTAGTTTTAAAATACATCTACGCTTTTAGTCATAGTTATACACACGAAGCACAGATACACATAGGACAATCATTCAAGTGATAACTTCTATTGGTTAATTACCATGCTTCATGTTTTTGTGACCCGTTTTAATCATCTCTGTGAGGTTGAAGACCTTTCTGTTGTACGAGTGATTGCTGGGATCAGGATCAAAACTCTCTGGGGTGTGTCCTGAGGAAGAATCATGAGGGAGAAATTTATACAGTGAAAAATTATCTACAACATACCCCACAGCTGGTTTCACTTGTCTGAAGACAGCAAGCTGAACCTTTGGCCAACCCAATACCATAACAGTACAAGTTGAGCATGAGGTTTTTGCTGTAGCCACGTATGACTGCTTTTGACAAGCATGCCACAGGCTGACCACGTGTGTCATCCTAAAAAACGTTTGGTTTACTGTAAATACACATGGAAGACCTGGGATCAACAGGGAATGGCAGTGCACAATCCCAGTCAATTTACTGAGGACAAAGAGTGAGCTGATTCAGCCCATAATGCAATAATCAGACAGAGGATGAATACCCAGGCAGTGTAACAGGCCATGAAGTAGCACTGGGTCCCAAGCCAGATGTGGTAAGCAAGGAATAATGGATGCGGAAGCTTTCCTCCAGCAAATGCACAAGAAGAAAACTCTTATTTTGTCCTAATGCTAACAGGAAACAAAACACAGCTGTGTTCCTGAAGGACTTCAGTCTCCCAGAGAGAAGCCAGGACAGCGTACCCATGCTATGGGACAGCTTGAGGAAAGAGGTGAGCATGCATCTTCTGTGGCCACCTTCCCCACACCACAGCTTCCATGCAAACAACACTGCTCAGAAGTGTTTTGAGCTGTACCACATGCACAGCATAAAAGCTGCAATCATTAGACAGACTGGCTGGTTGGAGAGCTGGGGCTATGGGGGGCACCCCAGCAGGTAACCCACAAACACTTCACAGCCCCACACAGACTGATGTGTAACCCTGTCCATCATTTTTGAATCTAGTTACACGAGTTCCCAAAATAGACTAAAACACCCCATCAAAGCTTTCCCTTAAGTCTCCATTGTAAACTCATACTAATTTCTCATCTCAAATAACAGCATTTAATCACCTTAGAATAAATTAATTAATCAATACAAACCACATAATTAAACCCTGCAGCTTCAAATTCTGCATTTTTACATCTAAAAGCTACCGCTACAGAAAATTACAGGCAATATGCCAATCCAATCTTATTGGCACTTCCTAAAGCTCATACAGCTCAGAAGGAATCCCCATCCTGTCATTTTTCCCTAGGTTCTGTTGACATCACACACATTCTGAGCACATTGTCTGACTTTTGCCTAACATGTGTACTGACTGACCAACAACAACTGCACAGTAACTTCTGGGAAGAGGGAAGATACACAGCTATATATGTGCACAAGTACATTAGATTAAGAAAACTGTAGAATGAAGGTGCATCTTTAGGTCACTCTGTACATGAAAGCATTGCAAGAAAGTTTTTAACTCCTTTTACACATTTACTGATTAGTTCAAAAAGCTTAAAGTAAAAAGCATTTTCTTAAAGTTTTCTTCAAGTTTTCCAGCCTTTTTGTCATCCATGCAAAATAAATTGGTTTGGCACAAAAGCATTGTCTCAAATATGACTTTAATTTTCTGAAAAAAAAAATAATAGTAAGCTTATTGATTAACCGAAATATAAATTAATCCTTTAAGGCACCTGTTTGCTACATCCTGGTTGAAATATATCAGGATATTCCTGTGACCACTTACCACCCACTGGCACGCACTTTGCTTACCTTGTGTCTGAAGCAAATGCAGTGTATGTATTCCCCCCCTCATTAGTTATACTGATTAAATGTTTTTTTGGTTGTTTTTTTTTTTCCCAGAACAGGTCACAGAAGTATAATTTTTCCAGGATAAACATCCATTTCCACAGACTATTCATGCAGTAGACAACCCTCCTATCCCCTGAACTGGAACAAATGATGTAGTGAAGTATTTTTCAGTCCTTGGAGAGTGGTGAGCCGGCTGCTGTCCTGCTGAAACCACACTACACCTGGAAGCCCCCAGATCAGCATGCTCCTTAGTAAAGATGCAACCACAGTTCCAAGTATCTGTTTTCTTCACCTAGTCCATTTGTGTTGTCCAAGCTTTGGTGGGTGGCATTTTAATCACATTTAATATTTCCATCCTCTCATCACCTCTGGTCACCACCACTCTCTGATAACACAACATGTATCTTAGTAGCTGAGCCCTGTTGAGGAACATCCTTGCTAACAGTTTCATAGAGCTCAAACAGAAAAACAAAATACTCCTCAAAATTCAAAATAAAATGGGATGATTCAGATATAGACATCAGCAGTACTGGAAAGAATGATTAGCACAAAAAATCCTCACCTCAACTCACGTAGAAAAGTAAAGCAAATGTAAAAGGTATTTTTATCAAGACTGTGCAGGGATGGCCAGCTGTAGGGGCATGTATCGCTCACCCTTTCTGTTGATTTGACAGCCATCAGAATGGTAGCCATGGGCTGAAAGATCTGATCTTCACAGATGTCTAAACCAGCTTAAATATCCCCTAAGGAAAAGGACTTTAAAATAACAGAGAAAGGAAAATGTAAAGAGAATGAAAGGAAGTGTTTCTAAATCCTTAATGTTTCTAATCCTTGAAGAATGAAGGAGAAAAACAGCATTTGAGTAGCAGAGATGGCTGTAGATAAACTTTTAACTAAGAAGCTCAGACACCAAACAGCATGCCAGAATAAAAAGGGAGGAACATGTCCTTGGGGAAAAGAGATGACTAAACTTCAAGCAGAGAATCTAATTACTTGGCTTTGGCATTCATTCCTACTGTTAATTAGGGTATCTCCCAACAGAAAAGCAGAGACATGACTTTAACACCCAGGGCCATATGATGCACAGGCTGAGGGCAATGAATGGAGCTTTAAGTGAAGATGTCGATTTAATAAAATCTATGAGCAGATCTGAAACATGATGTCCATCAGTGCCTACTTGATCAAACTGCTTGGTTATTTTTGACAAAACTTGCCATGGCAAACCAAAGAAATTATAAGGTGTAACTTGAGTCATTAATAACACAGTGACACTAGACATTGTCGAGAGGAGCCTTTTGAAATGACCTGAAGGGGACAATAGCACCACAGAAATACTCCTTACGCAAAACTGAAGGCAGCTCATTGCTCAGAGTGCAAATCATTCATGATAGGGGTGCAGAGACATTGTCTCTGTACTCCAGAAAAGCACCTGAGGAGCACCCTGACTACCCTTAACCAAAGCAGCCAAGTAGAATCTCTTACCTTCCACATGACAAGGGGGAAGCCAGAACTGGCCCTGGTAGGACAGAGGGATTTGGTCTGCAGGCTCGTGCAGACAGCAGTCAAGCCAGGTTTTCTCCTGTGAACCTGAGACTTCTGTCTACAGGAGTGCAGTAAAAGTTCTCTAACTACAGGAGATGGAAAGCAGTGTTGGCCACTAGATCCATTTCCCATCCAGTCTGAGATGGGGAGCAGCTCTTGTGCCTCTCTTTCCCACCTACAGGAGGTCTCCCAAGAAGCAAAGGAAGGTTGAGCCACATTCAAAGTCTCAGACTATCTTGGGCTCTTTCATCAGGTGACACTGGTCCTGACAGGAGTGCAATAATTAGAAATGGGACCTTGTTAAAGTGTCTAAATGCCAGAAACCAGGACCTAGGGCAAGCTCTGGAGGGCACCAATGTCTATGAAGTACCTAGTGGAGTAAGCAAGAGCCTGCTGGAAAGTGACTTCCAAGGCATTTACCAAGAGCCTCAGCCAAGTAGTGTTCCAGGGCACTACTCAACTTTTCTGGGCAACTGTATCTCTGGAGCTAGTGCCAGTCTTAAATTCCTGTGAGAGACCAGACACCCAAGAAATTCAGGTCTTAAAGCTACAGAGAAAACAGTAATGAAAATGGTTCTTTCAAAATTTATGCTGAAATTGTTTGCAAACACCTTTGCCTTCCATTTCCTTCCCCTTCAATTAAAAAAAAAATAAAAATTAGTTGAGGTGACCCAGCATAAGGACTAAAGACTCCTTGAATTATGGAATCAAGATGAAGGTAAAATCTTCAAGAAAATAGCTGAAGCTGGTGATGCTTTTGCAAACTTTTGGCTTAAAACCCCAGCTCGCAGAATACTTCCCATTGGCTTTTTCCTGAACAGCATAAACCCTGGCAGTACTCATCTGATGGTCAGCAGTGGCTCTGACATCTGGAACAGCTTAAAGCCACAGCCTTGGTGCAAAGCCATGCCCACAAAAACAAGAAAGCAAATTTTCAGCTAAAAAGTTTGATAGCTCAGGCTCAACTGGGCAGTTAGAAGAACAAGGGTGGAAGCATCCTCCAACCAAAAGCACACAACACATGTACCAGAATGGGGTGAAGGGAAGGAGAACACCCTTATGAACATTCCTAGGGCAGAAAAGTATTTAGCTTCATCTTCAGGCATCCACACGCCCGTAGTATGAATGGTTATACAAGCAATTGCTTGAAGGAAAAGTCTGTCTCTCTTCTTTTTGGCACATAATGAAACTGAAGACAAACGGTGTATAAATAAAACTGGGTGCTTCTGTAGTACAGAATAACAATCTCAGCAATTCATCAGCTCATGCCAGGAAATTCTCCTCACATGCTGCTTGCAGGTTATCAGCCTTATCAGATTGGATACAAAAAATAAAATGACAGAAACAAGGAGGCAAAATCCAGCGTCTCCATAACAGAGTATTCAAGGAGAAAACAATGCTTCACATGGGAAAAACCCCAAGTATGGCTTGACAAAGGGCTGGGTTAGGGAATAAAGGGTGCATGGCAACCAGTACCCTACGTACCCGTGTATCAGATCTATCGCATCCCCAGCGGTCACTTATCGCTTGAGCGATGAATTAAATACTGAGTGGACACATACCTACCTCAGGCCTACCTGCTGGTGAAGGAAGGGTGTCAGACATTCCCATGTAACACAGACAGCTACTATTATGCTGCTCATCACTACAGCTCAAAGTATTTCACAAACAGATCAAGTATCAGCATTCTTCTTTCACTAAACGGAAACCTGATCTAGCAAGCAGGAATCTGTCCAATTTAACCCACACATAGCAAGTCTCATTCCAAGCAGCTTTTTGCGACCTTCTTACAAAGTCTGTGCACCACTCTTAAAACAGAGATGAATTTACATTATTTCTCCTAATGTAACAGATGAGAGCTACAACTAACACTATTCTGAAGATTAGAGACCCTATAAATAGCAACTTTTATTTATTCCCAGTGACTTTTAAGAGACTATGAAAGCCCTGCTGAAGGTTACAACCTTGACTTCCCAGATGTCACAGGACATCTGACAGGAGAGCAAGGTGAGAACAATCTTACAAGCAGGTCATGTCAGGGCTATGTCACCCACACTTGAGCTGTATCCCATTAACTGTTGGGAGCTCAGATGTGGAACCATACTAATGCTCCTCACACCACCAGCTGCTTCAGGATGAATGACACCACAAACTTTGCTTAATGATTAATTGGTCCAGGTCCTCTGGGTTCAGCAGCAGTTGCTTCAGGAGTCCCTACTGTGTGGAAAGCTCTTGTGTTGCTTCTCAGCATCTGATCTGGGCAACCAGCCAAATGCTTACATGGACGATTAGAAGCCCAAGAATCACCACTACAGGTACATACTCCCTTCTGCACAGCTCACACTCGTCTAGCCAGCCATGTTCATTCTAGGGCCTCTCCTGTATTTATTCTGCATACCCATATATCCTGTTCTAGAAACCTATGTACTTTTGATATCCTGCAATGTCACAACACAAACAGCTTTCTAAGACAGATGTGACACAAAAGAGACCTATTATGGAAATCTTAGCTTCAGCTCACCTGGTGATTTGAAACAGTTTTCAAATATCATTGTGCCTGTATCTTCCTTACCTAAACACTCAAAATACTTAATCATATAATAAGAATTATGTTCTCTGATGGAAGTTTAACAGAATCTGAGCCTTGTATTTCAGACACACCACTGCAATAGATAATTCCTGTATCTTTCCTTTATTAATCAAGGATTTTAGACAAGTTTAAGCCAATCTTCCACACATTTCAATGAAGTTAAAACTACAAAGGCAATCTCTACATAAAACAGCCAAAACCCCACAGGTTTTTTTTTCCAGGGCTTTCATTTTCTATTAGATTGTTAGAAATGAAAGATAGACTCCAAAGGAACCTAGAATATATATTTTTAGAAGCAATTTTCTAGACAATATATAATTAACAAATTAAGAAGCCTGAAATACTCCCCAGAACAGCCCACAATACCTTTTCAGCTTGTCACACGGCCGTTGTGCCCAGCTAAAACTCCTCAACAGCAGCATTTTGCCCAGTTTTCATATCTATAGAGTTCGCACTAATTTGCTTTAGGAGTAGCTCCCATCAGGCCCAAAGGAGAACCTCTCTCCATTTGCAGGATGACAGCTACATCTGTTCCTTGGCTTGTACTCATGGAGGCTTTACTTTCAAATACACACATTTGTGTCACAAAAACATGCCCACAACTGGGAAGAAAAATCCTTGAGATTTATGTGAAAATTCTCTATAAATTAAGTGCTTGCTGGAATTTCAGAGTGTGACAGACCTTCTAAAGACTGTAATAATCAGTCTCTGGATCTTTTCAATCAAGTATTTTAGATGCAACAGAAATGGACTGGAATTAACATGAGATACTGATTATTTTCATCTAACTATCCTTTTGATACATACAAGTAAATATTTGTAAAATATGCATTTACAGTATAGACTTAAAATAAACTCATTAAAACCACAACTTTTTGATCCCAAACAAATATAAAAAAGAAAACAATATGGTAGTTTATACCCCATTTATTAAGACAGAGCCGTCTATTACTTAATACACTGGTTGAGTAGCCAGAAATCACATTATTTTCTTAGTATATTAAGATGCAAGACAGTTTGGCAAACAGGTAACAAAGACAAATTCGGCAGGGTGGAGAAACATTTAAGCTGCAGCAGGTTAAAAGCCATCTAATCTAGGGAGCCCTAAGCCAGCACAGTTACACAAGGTGCTGGCATCAGGCGATGGCTGGCACAGCACAGTTGCCAGCCAGCTCCTCGAGTGCCTGGCAGGTCTGCCAGGGCCCCTTCAACTGGAATGTTGGGAAAAGGTCCAGCGACCATCTGGGTGCCGCTTTTTTGGACACCTACCAAAGAGGGTATCACCAAAGCTACAGTTTTTCTGTGCAGGGATCGCATAGGGTTGTTTTTGTTTTGTATGAAAGAAGGCTTCTGGTAAGAAAGTTTATAGTGCAACCTGAATTAGTTTGTGCCCACAGTGTCATTATTCATTCTTCCAAAACAGTTTAAATATAATTGTGTAAAAATTTGCCATCTCTGTTAAGATATTACAAAGTAGTGCTTATATAGCTGGTAACTACATAGATTTAATTTTAATAAATATATCTCTTCATGCTTTTGCAAAACTACAAGTACGAAAGCAAAGGTGACAAAGCAGCCAAGTACTTTTGTGTCTTCCAAAGGCTATTAAGTTTCTCAGGGCTCTAAAAAGTGAATATACCTTATCGCACAGGAAGCACACACCATGTTCAATTTAACAGCTGCTCAGAGAACAACAAAACCTACTTCTACTTCCTCTTTGCTGGCATGCCACTAAGTTACATCTCATGCTGAGAAATCAGAGTTTGCTTTACTCCACACCAGCAATTTCAGATACATTTCTGCTTGTCATTGAAGCCGTGTGCTTAACAAGGAAATGTGCAACATTAGCTGTATCACACATACACAGTTATGTAGTTTTTTGGCTTTTTTTTTTCTTTCCACCGAAGAAAAAAAACAAAAAAAAAAAGAAAAAAGGGTCAAGCACCAGGAGCTTAAGGTCATAAATACATTGTGTTGGCCCTAAGAAATTTAGCTAATAAGAGCTGTAGCTTTAATGCAAATTTACAAAGTGAACATTTATTCAGATTGAAAAGCATACACAAATACCTTGATAACAATGGATTTAAACACAGTATCCTGTTAATGTCCTATTGATACACAATTGTATAAGTGGAGTATTTTATAAAAATAAGAAATGGCAATGCTTCATTGAAATAACAGGTTTAAAATTTGCTTCTTTGAACAACTACTCAAATCTGTATGGAAACACGCAGGTAAATTTAGTAAAAGCATCAGATTTATTCTCAGTATTTAAATGATTGTAAGGTTAAGAAAACGTGGGGTTTTTCTCCTTTAAAAGATTCTTAAGACATAGTGAGAGGAGGAAAACTTTTTAAGAAGTATCTTCAAGAGATCCTTACCTCAATGCAAAACATTTACTTAATGTATCTTACGGTGAAAACATCAGGTCTTTTCAAAGCTCTTATCAGTAGCACTTTCAGTTAAAAAGGGAAAAAAAAAGGCAGAAAATTCAGACAGAGTCAACTGCATTTGCTAGACAACTCATGGTCAAGCTAAATGGTTTCATTCCTGTCTACTGTAATTTAATTATTTTTAGAAAGCAGTTTTGAACAAAAAAAAAAAAGTCCTTTTGTCACAGTCAGGAGACAACAGTTTAGGCAAGTGTGGCAATGGAAAGAAAACACACCCCAATCAACTGGCTATAATATATAAATACAGCTGAAGATACAAATGATAAAAAGTCCTTTTATTTGCAATGCATGCTGTACACAAAGTTTGAGAGAATTGTCAGAATTGTCATCTATTAATGCTCAGCATATTGGTGTACTTCAGGGAGCTTCAAAGAAGACCATGAATGTACACATGCTTGGAGGCATCTTAACATATATACATGGGCTACGTAGACTCTTGCAGACTAAGATGTGGCATATACATCATCATTTCACAACATTTTAGGAAAAGGAGATTCAAAAAGTGCTTTCATAATTTTAAATGTCAATGGTTTAAAAGGAGACAAGTATTGTTATTTTAGAAAGAAATTGTAGAAGACTCAGTTCATATTTTTCCATTAAATACTGTATTTCAAGGTAGCTTTAAAAAAAGGGAAAAAGAAAAACAACCATGTTTCCTTCAGATTCATGTCTCTGGTACTCAGCAACCTCTGACTTGACAGCTTCATTCGTACATGCAACTTTGCAGCAGAGACAAGCATTAAAGCATTCTGCAAATATTCTGGCTTGCAGCTAGAGACTAAAGCAAACCAGTTCTGCATCACAAATTCAAAACCTTTGCTTTAGGGCAGAACCTTAAAATTCAACATGGACTTAAGGATGTGAGTGACTGTCAGGATAACATCTAGCAGAGGCCTGAATTCATGTAATTAAATACTAGAGATATGCCGGTCTTTCAAAGACTGCGTAATTCTGATTGAAAGACTAGTTTTGTAAGCAACAAGTCTTCACATACACACAAAATGTACAATACATAAATTCCAAACACAGCTTTAAGTTATTTTCTTAAGAGAAGTTTCAGGATGACAAGCAAATTAACTGGACAAGTGTCTACATGTCCTTATGTGTATTTTAAAGTTGTAAATCTTCTAAAAAGTGATAAAAAAAACCCCAACCTGTAGACCCTCATATAGAGTTAAAATATAGTATAGTTACTTTTCTCCAAATCTGTTGGGACAAAGAGAGAGTTCTAAAAAGATCTGCATTTAACACCCTCATTATTTTAATTGTAATTCTGTTCTACAAACAATGATCCGGTTAAGAGTAGAAAAAAAAAATCTCTATGCACTATAGATAAATGCATTAATGACATTGTTTTATTTACATAATTTTTGAATGTTAATGTTATATGGAAATTACAATTATTTTAACTTCCATATCTTGGTAAACTGGAGCCGTTGCTAACTTCCTAAAATCTGATGTACATATTTATACGCAACAGACCCAGAGCTGTGCCACATATTCAAAGATCTTAATTCCCACATATAGCACCACACTACCCTGTTCTTTTCAAATATGGTCAAAGATCTTTAAGATTTTTTGCAAATTAATCCTACCAAGGAAGCCCTTTCTATAGCCCTTTCTAAAGAAATGAGAATCACCTCAAAAGAACACTTTACAAGATTGAGGCTCAAATACTTCTCTGACATGTAACCAAATTAGATGGGAATCATTGTAGTGTACAATGATTATTACATACATTACATACCTTATTACATTCAATCCTATTTAAAAATAAATAAATCCATCAGTGGTTTCTGTACATCTTACATCTTTTGAAGACATGTACAATATTATCTAAACAAAATCAGAAGGTTGAAAACTCCTCAATAAGAAATGAGGAATTTACTGCTTGCATTCTCCACGTAATAACATTTTAGTGCCTTTAAAACTGAAAGTGTATCAATACACTGCGACTTGAATAGTCAATGATCAATTCTACTAGAATCAAAAAAATTATATTTTTTTAGCATAACCACACTAGCAAGTTATTCTGTATATTTCAGTGAAGCAAAGCTTTAAAAAAGTTGTAAAGAAATAGATCATTTTTTGGGGGTGTAATTTAAGGGAGCACCAAGTCCCCTCTCTAAAGATTATTTACACAAATGCAAAAGCAAACTTTGAGATAAGGGCTCGGGGTTTTTATTTATTTTTTTTTTCCCCAAAGATTCCACCACATGATAAAAAATTAACTGAATGTGTATTCCTGACCACATTGATAATGTCACAGTTAGAATCTCATCCGCTAGTTTATGACAAACCACTGCAACAGGTGTAAACAAAAAAACAGGTCCCTACAGTGGGACAAAGCTTGGTTCAAGGTTGACTGAATGATACCAATATTGAAAGCAAGATTTAAAGTAAACTCATCTGGAATTCAGACTCAACTGAGGGAACAGTGAGAACAACACAGTGAAGGTACACTTAGGTGCAATTTCATGCTGGTGACTTTTTTCCTCTTTTTATGCTTAGAGCAGATTTTAAATCAGGAATTGCATATCCAATGACACACACAATCCAAAACTTTAAGTGATCATTAGCACATTTGTACATGTACTTACATAAACTTACTATTTACATATTCTAAACAAAGTTCCATTTTAACAGTTGAAATCTTTTAACACGTGAAAGAAGATAAGCTACTACAAAGAATGCATAATGGGATCACAAATTTTCCAATAGCATATAAAGACATGTTTTAAAGTGCTTTCTGGGTGCTTCAGATTAACCCCTTTTAGAATGAACTTCCACGTAGTGCTGTTCCAGTCATTACAAAATTATTTAAATCATTCCCCTTCAGGTGCATTGTGAGGTCAAGAAAAATGACGACACCACTGATGTAAAAGTTTTAGGCTCTACTGACATAAACATATACATTACTTAAGTTCAGATGAAGTTGTCAAATACTTTGGTTTATCATAGCTTGGGATAAATATTTGCTAGAACATAAATTGCACCTCTCCACTCTTAATTTTTCTTGTAAAAAAATACCCCAACATAAATTGACAGTTCTTTGGTAAAACCAGGACATTTGGCCAGTTTGCGTGTGTATCTATTTATTAAAATAGTCTAAAAGCGAACAAATGCCACTGCTGTACTGTCAATTTACAGGAATAACCATTCCTTACTCAGTGGGGAATATGAAAACATTAGATTTAGCAGTTAGCTATGTCACAAGCTGAAACACCTTCAGCAACCATTACAGGGGATCAGTAATGCTTTAGAGTACTTGTTGCTTAACATTTATCCTTTACGTTACAAAAACTGTGAAAGGCTCTACGCCTGCAGCCAAGTCCATTACTTTGCAGTGACTACAGAAACATTATTCGATGGTGTACACTGTTAGTTTCTGATAAGCATGTAACAAAAAGCAGGAATATGGTGTGCTGACCAACCAATATTCAACTGCACAGTATTTGTGCATTACCTATACTAAGTACTAAGAAAAGCCTATTAAAAATTCAGTTAACTGCTACAAGTTACGTGAATATATAAAAACAGAGCAGATATACAAGTATAACACTGAACATACTGTACTTTATTAGCACAAAAAGCCAGAACAAGGCACAGCAAGCAGAAAAATACATCAATAGAAGGGTTAGTGTAGCATACAAGAATAACGTTTATTGTACTTGCAGCCAAAATGTTCCCTACCTCGCACAGGTCACTGCCATAGAGAAGTAAGTAATAACACACTGTAGCAGCTGGTAAAGAAACTAGGGAGCACTCGTTATTGGTACAAAACATTAAACAGGGGTCAGGGCATTCCAACAAAACCTTAGTGCAAAAATGTCCAAGACAGAACTTTAAGTTCCGTCTCCAATTAAATAAGCAAACAGATCTTAGAACCTTGTTTCCAAGTAATCTGCTGAAACTATAATCAGTGCATATTACTTTAAAACATTTTTTTAAAAGCACAAATGGAAAGATATTTATTTACAAAATAAAGTGTTAACAGTACCTTTCAAACCTGACATTTGCTTCAGATATGTCAGATTTTTGTATTCTGATTATAATTCAACCACGTCCAATATTCTCCATAAAAATATCAGAAGACTTCAAATAATTAAACATTTTTTCTTCTCACTATTACCTTCCATTGTGAGCTACTAGCAGTCAGGCCACCAAATTACATTTTAGGAAAAAAAAAAAAAGCAACCTTTTGTTTTATGGCAATAATCCAATCCTGCATCCTGCCACAATCAGTGATTCACACGGGAAGGTATTTAACTGTCCAAGACAAGACAGTATCACTTTTGCTAACAATGCCACTTAAATCTCCAAGTGTTTAAAATAGAATTACAGTACTGAGCAGGCATATTCAAGTCTTAATGATTAGGAAACCTTATACACTGAGAAAAGAAAGCGTGATCCATCTGTTAGCATCAAAGCACCATTAACTCTTAATGGACTGCTTCTAATGAACCACTCTTCATTAAAAGAAAACTCTCAATCAATAGCATTTGGAAAATTGTTTGTTGAGCTAATTTAGTACTTTGAGTAGTGGAAAGTTTTAAAGAAGAATTTTTAAAAAATACTTCAAATATTAGCAAAAACGCTCCTCTAATAAAGCCTCTTTATTAGCATTACATGAATGCCCCATAGAAAATGCCTCATAGTTTCTTCATCCAATTACTACAGCTATAAAAGGGAAACAAAATATTTAGAAATTAGCAAAAATATTCTCCTTAGGCCTTAATGAAAAACGTGCAGAATTGTGTCTGCTTATTGTTTCCAAGAGGCATCACAACTTAGTTTGATTAACAGCAGGCAGCATCTGACAGGATACTAACACTCGGCTTAAATAGGATATTGCAGAAAAGCTAGACGTCGTTGGTGCGCTCGCTGCAGTTAAACTGTAACATACGGGGAGGGGGGGAAGGGGGAAGCATATTCTAGCTTATTCTGATTTCCATTTACTTTGCTTTTATAGGTTCCCGCTCCAGCCATCGCACCCTGACTTTTTGTTTATAGTGATACTCCTTTAGAAAGTCTTGCAACATGGAGGGTAGAGGAAGGTCATCAATTCCATCATACGTAGTGCACCTGCAGATTACTGCCCGGCAGATATACTGCAGACTAAAGGGGAAAGTCCTGTTCAGAGATACAGTAAGTAACGGTTCAAAGAACATGCAAGAGCTAGGGTCTTTGTAGTGTTCCAGAAGCCCTGTAACAGTGGAGGAGTGAAACACACAGGGATCATGGGCATCGAAACTAAAGTTGTGATTCCACTGCTCAATGCGTGCATGTAGCGATCGGTTGTAACGACGGAAGCTCACAGAGAAGAGGTAGTCCTCCTGCGCAGAATCCCTGAGCAAAAAAGTGCCTTCGGGTTTACCCTCCAGAAGTGCTTCTGCTTCGTAACGGTCCATCACACCCCAGTAACACGGGTTCCCTGTGATCTGAAGTAAGTCTGGCACAAGGCAATGGATGTAATCAATCTGAGTATGCACCTTCCAAGCCCCCTGCCTGCTGATATGGCCGTGGCTCTCTCCAGACATCTGACGCTGTTTCTGTCTGCGTGACTGCAGACAAAGCGTCGTCGTGTCCTCTTCAGAGTCACAGTTCCCTGGAGGTGTTATGTTTTTGTCCCCAGTAAGCTCGGTCATACCAGGAGCTAACTTTGGTCCCAGTTTATACAAAGGATTAACCTGTGCTGTAGCTTCAAAAGTATGTATTTGGGCATTGGGAGGGGGATCGACTCCTTCTTCAATACTAAGTCTACGTCTCTCTCTGAGCCGGTCTTCTTCATCTTCTGTGGAAACCAAGGAAGGATCAAATGTGTCAAAAAAAGTCGAATGAGGACTCACAGGCGCTGTGTGTTGTTTAATCAGATGCCACTTCTGAGCCAGATCTGAGCCTGCAGGAAAAGGGCATTTCTCAAGCATTAGTTCAGAGAGATGGATCTTTCTTTTGTTAGAAAACAGAGGTTTGGACTGTTTGCTGTAACTTCTCATGGGAAAACACAGCCCCACAGTATCTTGTAGACGCTGGCGCAGAGAACGGCTACCTACTGTCCTGTTTGAGACTGCATCCATGTCGTGGACAGAGCTCACCCCATACCTTCTCTCCCTCCTCTGCAAACCACTTCGTGTTCTACCAAACCTTTTTTCAGTATCTAAGGAGCTCTGGGTTTTGGTAGAGCAGGAATGCTTCTTCTTCCCACCCCAAGGGGCATGCCGAGAATAAGAGTCCCTTCGAGCAAGTCTAGCTCCCGTGGTGACACACAAGTCATTCTCTTTCTCAATGCTTATTTCAACAATCTGAGGAATTTCTGTGACACAGTTTTGATTCCGCCTTGCCGAATTCTTTGATGGACTTAAACCTAACTGCAAAGCAATGTTTTCTCTCAAAGGGCTGCTGGGTTGTTGTTGAGCCAAATCACTTATCTGGATAGCTTTCTCTTTAGCAGATGAGCAACTACTGGAGTTCACAACTATATTTTCATTTTGGCTTCCACCCTCGTGACTGAAGAGATTCTGGCACCTGTATTTGAAATTGTTCCACATCTTTCCCACTTTATCCATGGATTACGTTATCTAAATTAAAGAGAAGAAATATTAAAAGTTAGTTAAAAAAAAAAAGAGAGGATACACCTACAGTTAAGTTAGACATAACACAACTGTTAATTGAACATATTACACTTGAAAAGGTGCCCAAGTGTTTGTACGGTCATGTGGAAGTGACAGGAATAACCACAACAAAAATGCTTGGGAAATAACAAATGTTTTCTTTACAGACACACATTCTCATTCTTCTGTAGGCACATATGTAGGTCTGCATAGTTGTAGTTTGACAAGAAATATGAAGTCTAAAATTCTTCAGTTTTGTAAGCCATATATTAGGTATGGCTGATAAACTTCCAATAAACAGCAATAAAACAAGTATTAAAAATGAACTATTCAAGTCACTCCACACTATGCTAGTGAATTCCAAAAGGTGACTGCAAATGTCCAAAGCAAAAGCTCCAGCCACAGGTCAGAAGAATTCTATAATTATATGTATTAGCTATAACTAACAACATTTAAAAAAAAGCACCAAAAAAAATGGGGGGGGGAGGGAAATGGGCATTTTTCAGATAAGGCAATCACCAAAAAACATTATAGGCAGCAAAGTATCAGTAGAATTTTAGACTTGTAAATGTTTGATATATTAATAAAAGCCAAACATATGAAACCTCTAACAAAGCCACCAAAACTGTCTGGCTTTATTACTTACAATACAAAAGAATGAAAAAGCCCAAGGAGGTTTTCTATCCTTAGTAAGAGCACTTAAAGAACGCAGCTCCACAGCAGACACACTATGACAGCGAGTCATGAAGATAGAGGAAAAAGATAAAAACATTAGCAAAGTGTATTCTGCAGCTACTTGAGAAACCAAGTTTGATAACTGGCACAAGACGGCCAAAAACACGGGACTGCCCCAGGACAGAAACAGACAAATTCTGTGCTACAAAAAGTCAGGCAATGCCAAGATAAATTAGATCTAATTAAATTCTGAGAGAAGTGCTAAACTTAAAGGACTAGAACATGTCATCTTATCTCATTTAGCTCTTAATGGAAAAAGCTCTGTTCTTTGGAAACATTATTTTGAAGCCACATTCCTCTGTTGCTGCCATTCTTTCCTGTTCACAGCTAGAAAGGACTCTCAAGCAGTGACTGAATGCACTGGGTCCGATGAAATAATGTGGATGATAAACAAGCAAGCAATGCTCTAGTGATCCAGTCTAGAAGTCCCTTAAGATAGAAGCACAGCTTTACAGCCATGACTTTACAGCAGAATCCACTGAGACTGAGGAAGAGTCAAAGTACATGATTCTCATGAAAGGATAATGACTGAAACACCTAACTGTTAGAGGAGCAGAAAGCAAAAGGAGCAAAAGCTTTCCTCCCCACCCCGTCCTCAGATACTTCAGCAAGCTAAGTTATCTACCATCCAGTCTGGAGCACCTCAACACATGAGAGATACTGAGGTGCTGGAGAGAGTGCAGAGGAGGGCAACAAAGCTGGTGAAGAGCCTAGAGAATAAAGCTTTTGAAGGGAGATTGAAGGAGCTGGGGCTGTTTAGTTTGAGGAAGAGGAAGCTAAAGGGAGACCTCATCACTCTCCACAAATACCTTAAAGGACATTGTAGAGAGGTTAATGCCGGCCTCTTCTCACAGGTAATTAGCAATAGAACAAGAGGGAATGGATTCAAGCTGCAACAGGGTAGGTTTAGACTGGACATTAGGGAAAATTTTTTTCACAGAGAGTAGCCAGACACTGGAGTTGGCTGCCCTGAGTCACCACCCCGGGATATGTTTAAGGATCATTTAGATGAGGGCCCAAGTACTTATTAAGGAGGGAGACGCTTGCAAATAAGCGTGATACACAGAAGATACTACACAGTTCTATGCATATGTAAAAGTGTGTAGGCAAATAAGCACAGAATGACTTCCTGATCCATTTTTCTTTTTTATTTTTTCTGGAGTTCTCTGGACTAAGCTGGGAAGTTCTAAGACCAGCAGAACTGATAAAGTCAGATCCCGCACATATTAATAGGAACCACACAACTCTGTATCATGCCATCACAATAATCACAGCCCTCTGCGGTGTCTCAGAATATCCACACTGACCAGGAGGCAGCAGATGTTTGCTGGCTGACAGCCTGTCAACACAGTATATATAAGGCTGACTTCTACCCACTTTTTCTCAAGTTAGACATTTCTTTCTCTTTCTAGGCAGAGATATTTAAAATTTTTGGGAAGAGAGTATATAACCTCCATTCCCTTGGGAAATTAGGCTAGAAACAATACACATCTTTGCAACAATGAACAGGAATTCTTTTTCTAACTAAATGGTCACACACTATTCAGTGGTGTCTTATTTTAGAATTGGTCATTATTGCTCCACCTTTGCACTATTAGTCTAGAACATCTTTAGATTGTTTGATGAGTGGAAGGTTCTCTACATTTAGCCAGAAACCTTAAAGAACCAAGGAAAAACAAACAAATCATCCCCACACCCACAAAACCCCCACCATACTGGCTTGACAGATTGTACTGTTCAAAAGTTAGATTTAAAAGTTTAACTACTTTGTCATACTAAAAAGAATATATATACTCTTCTTACCCAGAAAAGCATACGAGTCACTGTATCTTGTCTTGAGAATATACCTCACATGAACTTGCTATATTCCTTCTCTGAATTGTGGACATGATTACTACAAAGAGAAAAATGGTATTTTTCTTAGTTAGTAGAATATATTTTAATTTAGACATTTAAAATTAGTTACGGTACCAAAGGGCTATTTTAGTAATTATATTGAAAATGTGTGCATGAAGCTCCCTGGTAATTACCTATTTTTTTAATGCACATTAACACAAATGAAAAGCTTCACAGAACTTTCTTTTCCATCCATTAACAACGTTTGTGAAATGGAGTCCAGGGAAGGACCCTCAAATGAAGCTTTTGAGAACCAAGAGGGAAGCCACAGCATCTGGATCACTGGGGTGCCAGGCACAATGGGCAGTCAGACCTGTAAAAATGGTTTCCCCTCACATTTTGATCTCAGCTCCAAAGCAGTGGTTCCTAAGCTGTCGTTGGCAGTGCCGTCAGATCACCTCACACTGCCTCTCCTCCTTGTTTCCAGCTGCTACATCACATCAAAAGGCAGCTAAAAATACACACTTTTCTAATATTACTTTTCCAGGTAGGCAACTGCTGTACTTGCCACAACGATGTTATATGATTGTGAAGCAAGAGGAATACAAACCACGATTCTAAAAATGGGAAAGTGGAATACAAGACAAGTTCTTTATTAAAAGAGTAGGTCAGCACTTCCCTAAAATAATCATTATTGTTTTTCAGAAATCCAGGAGAAGTTGAGGGATTTAGTACAGTCACATCACAGTCAGAAATGTACTATCAGAAAAACAGTAACAGGACAGAGGAGAGTGATTTGCTTCTCCACACTGGAGCCAAGCCCAGGACAGCACTGAGAGTTAACAGCAAACACTGAAAAACATATGTGTTTTACACGCAGAACAGAGAAAAATATTCAAATATGATGCATATTTACTGGAATAAAGAAAATTGTGAGGATGATCAATCACTAGGTGAATATTAAAAGTTAATACTCCTAGGCAGAAACTCCAGAGTAACATCAGACAAGTACTAAACATTATGAGTTCCCATTCACCTCTGGAAGAACTCAAATTGATGAAACACTATTTTAAAGTTAGGACATGCACTGCTACTATTGAACAATTCCATAAAAGTATCCTTTCTAGATGGCAGAGTACAAAAATCTTCATACAAAATGAAGATTAAAGCAAAAGTAAAGTTCTTTTGCAACTGAACTCTTACACATTTCTTTCTTCCTCCTTATGTACCTAGCAAGTCAAACACAAGACAGTAAAACCTACCAAAATTCGTTCAAAGCATGGCCTTAAAGCAAATGGAAGGTAAAGATGCTAGAATTTTCAACAAAGCCTTACTTAAAACATTATGTCTTCAAAGGCCTGAAGGACCTACTGGCATTTCAAATAAACAGTATTGCTGTTTTACTGGGCACAGGTGGCAAAGGGGCTGCACGCTAATCCTTTCAACTCACTAAAGAATACAAAAGTACATAGAAGCTTATCTTGAAATTTCTTGCTTAATAGTACTCAACGTTACATTTCACTATTATTCTTCTGTTCCACTCAGAAATGGGAACAGTCAATGTACCATGTACCACATCACTAGGCAGATGACACAGCCTGTTGGACAAGCTGCCCGGTGGCTCCAGGAGGGAACGGTTGCTTTGGGAACTGTCCCTCACTAACAGAAAAGTTTCTTGAATTTGGGTGACTGTCTCAGTCAAACCTCTCAACCTTGTGCTAGAACGACACTGAAGTCATTGGTAACGTATTTAATATTCAATCCAGTAATTTTAAATTATTTTAAATCATTGTGTAACAGATGTGTGGTTTCACAGATTTCTCGTGGCAATGCTAAGGTTCACAAAATACAAATTACTTCTGAACTGGCCCTAAAGCCATCCCAGTTTTACAAAGGAGCATTGCCCATCATTATATTAGCCTAAACAGAAAATAAATTTAATTCTATCAAAATCTTCAAAGTACCTTCATCAATTTGTAGATTTCTAAGAAAAATAAAAGTTATGTTCCCAAAGCAATCTCTTTTCAACTAAAATGGCTTCTATCTGCTTTTAATTGGCATAAGTTATTAAAAAAAAAATATTACAGGTAGTAAGCACTCTGCTTACAGAATCAATTACAGAATCAACGAGCAGTAGTGTCTTAACAGTATATTCCTGTGTGCAGTAAATTTAGAGACATTCAAAGCCCATGAAGTTTGCAGGAGTAGTCTTCAAGTATTCTGAATGTACAAATGGTGAAACTACAAAGAGAACCAGGTAAATCATTCAGGTAATATGATTTAAATAAAAGATGACATATTAATACCACATATTTATAGGTTACAGTGAAAAATCAGACCAGTCTTTCTGTAAGTGTCACAAGATCTAACTGGAGCTTTCCATCCGTGACTTCCCAGGAGGAACACTCAAAGCCAAGGTTGTGCTCCGTCCTAAAAATAATACACTTCTTTCACTCTCACAGTATTACTCATTTTAAAAATTACATTCAAAGCATTAACTCCTAAAAATGCACTGTCTTCACAAAACTGATACACTGCACAACGTAGGACACCTTACAAAACATGTATCACATGCTTATTTCAAAAACAAGAATCTGCAAGATTGTTTTGTTTTGGTATTTTCATATGATGATAGCTTCAAAACATTGAAAGATGAAGACAAAACACTGAAGGGAAACAAAACCAGACAATACTAACAAGTCAAAAAAACCAATAACCTGAAAAGGGAGGGAAGAGAGAGGAAACACAGGCTCTGTCCTTGTGTGCCGTTTAGCTCCATGCTAGCGCACGCCAGCACGCTAACACACGCTGTGACACTGGTGCACATCACCTTGGACCATGGAGGTAGAAGTAAAAGTAACAGAGGGAGACTACACTTCTATTTGGATTGTTCCTCACTCAAAAAAGATTCACTTTGCAGCGAGGAGAGACTCCATCATTAAAGGCGGTGCTGAAGAGGTTCATGTCCTATTTGCGCATTGCCAAATGCCTGCTACAGGCCACTGCTCTGAGGGGTGCACGAACAAAGCTGCTCACATAAGCACTCCTCAACCTTATTCAGTCAAAATGAATAAGGCTGGCAAACACCTACCTTTTAAAGCAACCCACTTGAGGAAGGAAGGGCAATACTAAGGATTACAAAGCAGTTTCCTCCCTTCCAACACATATTCCAGAAATAATGAATTGCTACTCTAATACCAGAGACAACATTTCCTAAAAAACAAGGAATAGGTTGGCTTAAGTGGAACCACGCAGCTTTCTACACACACGCATGCACACAAATATGCTTGCTACAGACGGCCTGAAGAACTGATCTGGAGGGCAGGAAGAGGTGTCTTATTTTTTTTTAGCTAGATCATGTAAAGGGGAAAAGTGTCAAGTGTCATTAAAGCCTTATTAGGGCAAAGTACTACCGTGGTTTTTTTTCCTAGCAGGCTCTGGAAGTGCAGTTGCTTAGGGAGAAGAATCTGAAAGCCTGAACCCCCAAATCAAAACTTAAATCTGCTAAGAAGAGGTTGCTTACTGAGGGATACCAAGCTGGAATTCCAACAACACATAACATAGGCCTAAGTCAGCACTGCAACCAAAAGAAATGGCAGCAGTTTCTTCCTGGCCACCTCTGCTGGTGCAAGCGGTGGTCTGTACACTCTATGGCTGCTCAAAGAACTGATCCAGACAAAAATGGCTTCTGAGAAGTCGCAACCATTTACTCCATCTAGATTATGATTTCTATATAAACATTCATGTTGACAGAAGCAGATGAGGAGGGAAGAAGCCAGTGCAAGACTGCTTCCTTCCACAGCAGCAACTGGTTAGTTCTGCTCATGATACTAAGACCTTAGATGCCTACTTTGAAGAGAAAGCTCAATTGAGGCCTACATATTAATCAACTGTGGGACTCTTATTGCAAAAAAAGAGATTAAGACTCTAAGCTGTTGCTTTGAACATTCATGTTGAAAGCTCAGCCACTGAAAACACTTACTTCAAAAATAAAACACTGAGCTGGCTTGATGTGTCCTGCTAAAACACAGGGAAAGCAACAAGTTTCAAGGAATTAAGCTGGCAGACTGTCCAGTCAAAAAAAAATAATTTTATTTTGCGATTGTTCCAACCTGAGAGTTAGAAGTAACCTTCTTCTCAGTGCAGAGTCACAATGAGCAAAAAAAATCAGTCTCAGTTTGGATAGCTGATGCTCTGCTAGTCTCTTTCCAAGCAGCTGCACATTATAGTTCAGTTCAAAAATACTGTTTTAAGATATATTGAACAGTGGGATACATCCTTGTAGCCCATTACTAGGCTTTGGGATTCAAAAAAGGACAATGTCAAGACTACAGCTGTTCACATTAGATTAGAAAAGACCATGTATTTGCATCCATTTCTGTTCAGAAAAATCTAAAATCCCTGAAACAAACAAAACAGCAAATGAAAGAACAGAACATGAGCGACACTGAACCAGAAATAAACCCAGTTATTTCTTACGTACTCTTCCCCTGTACTTACAGGTCCAATGGGTAATACAGCTATCATGAACAAAGCTAGTACTTCTAATTATATAAGGATCACATAACTACACAAAACAAGCATAAGTTTCAGATATAAATTCAGAAATAATGATAATTAGATATATTATAATAAACATTTCTGGAATAAATAAATCAGCAAAGCAAGGTAATTGCTACAGAATAGAACTGTAGGTGACTCGCTGAAATAATGTGGGTTTTTTTGTACTGCTGTGTTTAACTCTTCTCAAACAAAAAGTATATTTGCAGCTTCTAAGTTCACGTGGGCAGAAAAAACTGTTCCCATCAGTGTTCAAGTTAAGCATGGTAGCCCTCTTGATGACCTTTGCAAAAGCCTTAAGAACTCTGACAAAAAAAACCAAAAACAACACAACACACAAAAACCACACGCAACAAAAAAACACACACTTATGGAGCTCTCCCCTCACAGTGCAAAATTTGTTTCTACTTTAAAGGACATTAACAAAGCATATCCTTCCCTATCAAATGTTAAAAATATAAATAGGTATTAATTTGATAGAAAGAGTGATCAATGGGTATTCATATGTACTTCCTGGGAGTTCTGACTGAAGGAAAATCGTACCTTAATAGATACACCTCACTGAAAGCAAATGGAAGTGGTAGCTGTGAGATATGGTTGACCCATCTTTTCATCCTTGATTAGCCCAGCAGAAACATCCAATTTAAGATATTTTACAAACAGAGCATTTCATCAAATTGCAAACTGGCTGTTTTACAAACACAGAGTTCCCTTATTCTTAGATCAGTTGATACTGATTTAACAGCCTTATTTCTTCTCACTTGAAACTCTCTATTTTCCCAAAACCTCAACAGTCTGCCTAATGCCTCCCCCACATCATAGGAGCCTTTCCCCCCCATCAGTTTACAAGCATCCCTTTTGCAGAGCTCTTCTCAAGCACACAGCTACTTCCCCATGTTTTCTTTCTGTGTGACCACGCAAAAGATCATATTCTCCAATATAAACTAGCTATCTGCCACACCTCAAAATTGATAAAACCAAAGTTCTACTTGGCTTTGTCTAGTGATGGATCTACAATGGTGACAATATAGGAAAACAACAAACTTATTTCTGCAATTTGCAAGACATATTAAAAAAAGCTGCCTTTTTTCCAAATTCGAGTGAAATGGACCCAAAAGTTTGAGAGTTTCTAGAACCACAACTGAGTGACAGACTAAGCTGTGATTTCTTAAGAACTACAATTAATAAAGTTGGTGTTAAGCCAGAGACTAAATATTGCTAAATGCACCTAAAAAAAAAAATAAAACCTCTTGCACTACGATTGCAGTTCATTAGTTTGCCATTTCTTATGAAAAAAACCACTGAAGCTTTATGGATATCACCTGTATTTCTTGTTCACTGCTAACATTACTGGAGCAAAGCCCTTGATAACAGCAAGGTCATACACACACGCAGAAGAAAAAAAAAATAAAAAAAATCCATAACTAAAAATGAGCTTCTCTTTGCAGCAACATAGATGACTTGAAATGTTTAAAAATGCAAAATATTTGTCATTTATAGTTCAGGTATATCAATAGATGACCTGTAATTGGTCAAACTACCTTTGCCACTGTAATACCGAAGAGAGACGAAACTGGTAGTGGGGAGAAAACTCCTGGATCAGTCTTATCCAGCTACAGCTATGCTCTACATCAAGCAGAAGGTGGCTTGGGATGAGTAGTTCTGGTAACATTTACAAATTTATAGTGACCTTCATAATGACTTAACTCCCAACTTACATTTTTTTATGCCAAAAATTTGACAATCTGTCACCATAGCATCACTGGCAATCTCAGATCAGCTTCTGTATAAAACATGTTTTGATAAAATAGAAGCATATTTGGATAACTGCAGAACGAGACCTGGGGATTTAACCTGCAAGGTATCTGGCAAGCACAGAGTTAAAATCCTGCCTAAGACTACCCCACAGCTGCTGTCAGCAGTCAGCCTAGTCAAGAGAAGCTCTGGGCTGTCTTGACAAGACTAATTGGCAGTGAGCACCTGGTTCCCTGGGCTGGGCCAGGGGAGCTAAAAGATATAAACCCTCTAAAGAATAAGAAGCTGGAAGGCTGCCAGTAGGTCTAGCCCATTTCATGTTTTCACTTTGATCCACAGGCACCTTTATTCTAGATTATACCCACTTAGAGCTATCAAAAACATTTTTCTGCAGTTTTCCAGCTGAAAGGAACACGTGCTTTATGATTCTGTACCTGCAAGCTCTGCCACTGAGTGCCCACCAAGCCCTGCTGTCCAGGGTCACACTGCGGCACAGCCAACCACAACACCAAGACTATTATTAAATTGCAGAGGAACTGAAATTTTGGGTTTCAAATGCCACCAAAAATTAGCTTAAAGGCACTATTATAACCTTAAAATTATAGACTAATATCCTAAAAAAAAAAAAATAAAATTAAAACTGTCTTGGATATTCAGCATATTGGACATATGAAGCATGTGCAATGACATCTTATGATGCACAGCAAATTAAAGTGCATCTTTAAAGAAAGGGGGGAAAAAAGTAAAACAGCCCCACATTCTTGAAGATAGCTAGAAGTAGGATGCAGGAGAAAACTTCAAGTGAGACTTCAAGTGAAAAGACAATTGAACATATTTTGACATCTACTAGGAATCATGATTTCACTGAATGTAAGCTTTTTTAATTCTGACATTTTTTTTTCCTCCCTCCCCAATATTAAAACTCAAGTAAAAAAGGTGTAAAACATTAGCACTGGAGGTTCAGTCTCTGAGGCAGGGGAAGTTTTGTTTTTTCTCAAGGGTAAAGGGAAAAAAATACCAGTTTGGTAGCTTAAGAGTTCTATATTATTGACCCAACAATTTTTTAACATACATACAATCACACACAATTTAATGTATATGAAATGTATACATGACATCGATTTTTTTTTTTTTGTGCAAGACAGTTTTTAAGTATAAATATTGAAAAGTCAAAGCTAAATTTCTCTTTAAAGCAAAGTTCTCAGCAGAGACTCATCTATGTCTATGCCAAGTTTCATGGTTTAGGCATTTCACTTTTGGGTTGCTAGTCAAGAATTCCAACAACGTACAGTAGCATGAATATTTCCACAACTTAAATAAATGGTCATTTAGAAGTGTTAAAAGGCAAAGACAGCACTTTTACATAGCCTCTGTATGAAAGACATTTCAATCAATAGGCATTAATGCAGAACTATGGTGTCTGTGGCGGGAAACAAAAAACAACAACAACAAAAAAGATTCTAAAACCAGGAATGCCCATGCTTCAACACATGGTGTCAAGATGTACCACAGAAGCTTCAAGTACAAGAAAAATAAATCTAACTCTTCATGTTGTCAATGATGTAAATGACTAGATGCACAGGATATGGACTACAGGCTGAATAATCAACCATAAGAAAATCAGGTCCATCTTCCCTCTTAAGAGCATCTATTGACTTAGTTGATTACAACTGAGGTGTTAACTAGATTTTTATGGCACTTGCCTTCTGAGAGCTGGATCCCATTGCATAGAAAGATCCAAAGGAAGTGATGCTCTTTTTCAGTTTGTGGCTACATCTCTCCTCTTGGCCTTACGTAGTGCAATCAGTTATATCAAAGCTATCTGAATGAAATGCTTATTCCAGCAAAGCAGCACCTGTATATGTTAAACAAGTGAGCCTCTACAGGATGAGAAGTTGAAGAAAAATTTACATGTTTAATTTGCTCCTAAATTCTGAAATCTTAAGGTCTTTTCAAAACAATTCTGTGATGTCATCTATCGAACCTTAAAGCTGACTCCAGTTTTCACTAAGAATTGCTGCACCAAGACCTAGTCATAGACCAACAACTCACTAGTTAGCTAATGTGCTTTCCTAATAATCAACAGGAAAATGATTTATCTGGAAAAGGTAACTCACTAACCTGTGATACCACTCTAATGCCCACACACAACAGCTCATTCAGTATTGGAAAGTTGCTAAGTATCAATGGGCTCCTGGCAGATACAGGTAAGTATGAGTTAAAGGCTGCAGGAGCTCCAAGAAGATGCAGCAAAGGAACAGAACAGTGGGGGAAAAAAACAAAACCAAACAACTTTACAACACCACTATCCGATAAATGAGAAGAAAACTGATGACCATCTTTTGCCCTTCATCACCTCTATGAAAACAGAGATTTGGCTGTACAAATGGTTTAAGAGACTGCATTTCAGTCAGAAGGTTTGCAGCACCACATAAAATTGAGCAAACTTAAATCAGTGATTACTGCATGATGAACCTGTCAGAGAGCACTGTCTAGTGTCTGACTGTATGTAAGACTGCAAATTTATGATCAAACTGGCATCAGTGGCATATAGGTATACAGGACTAACCTGTAGGTAAGTCAAAATCCATCATTATTTGAAGAAAAAAAAAATATTTACCTTCATAAGAGCTCTGCCAAGCAGCCAGACTGGAACACCTTTGAGCAAAATCTGTCTGCTCCCTTCCAATACTGAACAAACATGGAAAAGAAACTCCTGCTAAACCAGGCACTAACTTTCTGTGAAATTCACACTGCTGCAGTGGGCTCTGCTGCTAGTTGAGAGGAAGGACAGCAATAAAACTCAGTGAAGGTTATCTTGCACAGCTTCCAGTGTCTACATAATCCACATGGATTTTGCTACAGGAGAAAAGCATTAAGAAAGGGTACTTTAAAGCGTTACAGCATCAACAGGCAAGGCCATCTTTCTTCAACTAGCAATCTCAAAAGTAGCAGATAAATTCAGCCTACTTGGTGCACTTTAAATCTTCTTCCCAACAAGAGGGACAGGACTTCTTTTTTTAACACATGTATTAACATCATCTAATGCTTCCCATTATCACACCATATTCAGTGGCTTTCTGCAGCTTATGGATTAGCTCAATGTTACAGCCCAGGTAGCTACCTAAAATAGTTTTGCAAAGTTGAAGTTGTAGGAAAACTGCCTCCAGGTTACATTTTGTGTTTCTTAAAAAAAAAAAACCCAAAAAACCCCAAACAAACCCACAATCAAAAAGCCAAACCACAAACAAACACACACACCAAACAAAACCAATCAAACAAAAACCCAACAACCAAGCCAACACCACCACCAAAACAACACCTCATCTTAAAAATTCAGGAAGAGTGGACTTTGTGGGGAACATTCTCTGCTATCCTTACAGGAGTACAGACAAACTTGGTCCAGTTTGGAACTCCTGAAGGAAAAAAAAAAAATAAAATATCTTCAGGTTCATTGTCTCAGTAATCTTTCCAGATTTTACCTGTTAAGGTACCTAAAGTACGGATTGAGCTTTTCTGGATGACTGTCACAGCGTTCAGAACTGACCAAATGTGTACAGCCAACTCATACAAAGTGATTGAGTGCGTTCCCTACAGCCCGCAGTTACACAGCACTATGAGGAGTGGCATGCTGGTTATGCCCAGTAGTAATGTATCTGTCCACATACAGGACAAGCCATTGCTGTAAAAGTACAAATGTTGGCTGGAGTCTGGAGGTACCAGGGATCTGATGGGACAGGAGTAGCAATGAGTGCATGATTCTGGAGCTGACGTGTGCCAGGGCTGTCTCGGAGATTTCCCACCTGTCTCTGTGCCATAAGGCCCCAATTAATTTGAGACAATTCTGGTTCCTAGGCTCTGCACAGCTTACTGCAGTTCAGAGATTTACTTGAAAGAAAAATCCTCCTGAGCACACAGAGTGCAGACGGTCTCCAGGGAGTTCCACAAGAAAGTGTTGCTATGTTCAGATCACAAATTTTCAAAAAGAGAATCAACTCATTTTTGGCAGATCTTCATGTAAAGTTAAAAATTTCAAGTACATGGTCCAGTTCAGAAATGCACTACCATATTTCAAAGAAAAGACTTCTATAAAAAACAAGCAAAATACAATTGTTCTAGTTTTGTTTCTGAAAACATATGAAGAATTTTGGCTGAAAACTTTAAACAGAACTAAACTCAAGGCAAAGAAAAGGCATAAAGTACTTCAGTCCAAAAGATTAGAGTTCAGCAACATTATAAACAACTGAATACAACTTTAAAACATTATTAAAAATTTTCCTGACTCTATTATCTATGAAGTTAAGACGTGAAGAATACCAGCAGGAATAACGACTCATGTGAACTCCCATTCTCACTTAGACAGCTATGCATTTTGCTACAGAACTTTACAGCTGCACAACAAAATAGGACACTGTCAATGATACAGAATCACAACTATTCAAATTGTTCACTAAGAGTTTGCAAACCGATGGATGAACAACTAGATGCTCTCCAAGTGATTTACATAATGGCCAATATCAGGTTCCATGAAGTCACAGCGCAGGATGATCCAGCAAACACAAATGAAACATAAAACTGACTCCCTCTTTAAAAATTCCAACTATTTCTTTGGAATAACTCTTGAGATCAGGTACCATTAACACTTCACATCATCTTGTTTTCTCTAGAAGAATATTGTATGCAAACCTCAGAGATATGACATGGAGTTGGAAGACTTAACAGCCTCGACCTTCAACAACGGTATATCATCCATCCTAAGAGTACCAAGTGAAGGCAGCAAACAAGACAGTGAAGCAATGTGGACATATACGGAAGACAATATTCTCTTAACTTATTACAGAAAACAGAGGACTTTTGGATCCACAATAAGCAGGAGGTAATCCACAAGGATCTGGTAAGACCTCAAAGATTCTGAAAATGGGGGGAAAAAAAAAACAAAAACCCCAAACACCTCAACAGTAAGAACACAATGACAAGGAAAGGTTTTTCTTCACTGTTCTGACTCTCTTCCAAGCAATCCTGGATATTCTATTTAATCTCAAATCACGTATAAATAAAACCAGAAACAGCCATGGCCACTAGCTCTTTAATTCCAGTTACCATTGCTTAACTTCCACTATGGAAAATTTAAAGTTCTTTGAACTATCATGTAGAGCACTACATGCTGTCAGCCTAAAACTGGAATACCTTTGAATATAGCTGCAGTGACAACTTGGCAGGGGGAAGGGGGGCAGAGCTGGACAGTGTTTGGTTTATAGAATACACTCTTTCGGTTGGAAGGGAACCGCTCACCTGGTCCAACTGCCTGACCACTTCAGGGCTAACCAAAAGTTAATGCGTGTTCTTAATGGTATTGTCCAAATGCCTCTTAAACACTGACAGGCTTGGGACATCAACCACCTATCCAGGAAGCCTTTTCCACTTTGGCCACCACTCACTGGCCACTGCTTCCTAAGGGCCAGGCTCAACCTCCCCGGTGTAGCTCTGAGCCATTCACTGCATACCAGTGAGAAGAGATCAGTACCTCCCTCTCCACAGGAAGCTGTAGGGATCAATGAGCTCACCCCTCAGCCTCCTTTTGTCCAAACCAGACAAGCCCAAAGACCTAAGCCACATCTCATCGGACATTCCTGCCAGCCCTTTCACCCTCCTCTGGACACATTCAAGGGCTTTTAACACCAGCAGATTTGCCCCCATCAAGTGTCTCTTCTATCTGAAGAGAGGTAAGAAAGATGCAAAAGCAGCAATCATTCTTTTAACAGCACTGCCTGTTAGCACTAGCTAAAGCCCAGCGATCACACACTGGTATCACCACCAGCTATGCTACTAGTGACTTTCTAAACTTCAGCTCTGCAGACTCCACACATACAGAGCTTGTTTTCATCTCCTCATTCACGTTATGATACACTCCTTTGCTGCTGCTCCTCACCAAGGAGTCTCAAGTCCATCTCTTCTGTGCACTCCCCATACAACTGAGGTACATGGATACATAGTTTACTCTTATCTACTTAATTCCTGCATGCATAGGACAGGTATGCCTGCAAAGACTTTTGAGTAGCAGTTTTCTACATTCATTTATTTGAGCCCCTGGCTTAGTACTTGCATAAGGGCATTTAACTACCTATGCTGCTTTGGAAGTTGAACTAAAATCACTTTCCCTTAGTGCTAAATACACGGTTCAATTTGAAAATTAGTAAAAATATCACAAAATACCCATGCAAAAGCTAAACGAATAGGAAACAAGGATCAGAAGCACTGAACTCATCTGTGCTTAATGAATTTGCAAATGGTGCAGTATTGGTAGGCCTACCTAGTCAGAGCCTCGTAAGAGAGGTAGCTTTTCCTCAACTGGCTTCCATCACTGGCCCAAATCAAAGACCAGAATTTTTGTCAATGTAGTTGCACGGTAACACAACCACAACTCCTGCTACATACAAACCATGATGTTTCTGACAGCACAATAGTATCAGCTAAGACCAAGGCTACTTTTCAACACATTCTGCTACGTTTGTGAAGGGCTTCCCTCTAGATCACTCCTTATACCAGTATTACACTGCTTTTATAAAAGAAAAGTTCATACTGAGCATTAGGAAAACTTACAGTAATTAATGAAACCACAGAAATATCCTAAAATAGCCTTCAGAAGAGAAGCATCAGCTGAATATTATTACACACTATTCAACAACTAAAGTACGTGACACTGCTGTTGCCTCCTTAAACCCCACCAGGCCACTAAAGGAATGAGCTTAAACCATCAAGACAAAAAGAAATTCTGTTAGGTATGTCATCCATGATGTTAGCATATTCCTACATCAACCACCGCTAACTTACCGTCCTCTCTGAATTCAGAATAACTTGAAGACAGACAGGGGACCATGCTTTAGAGATGACAACCTTATTTCTGGCAAGATCATCGAAGGCAGTAAGCTTTAAAAATGCTTTTACACTGACTTGGTTTTAAGAATGAAAATTTAAACACTTCCACAAAATTGCTATCTATTTTACTGTACCCCAGTAACTTTCTCACTAAAATCAGTTTGATACCTTTTTAATCCAAGCTCACAGTACATCAACAAATTACTTAGGTAACAGTTTTGAAAACCTTACTAGCATCTAGTCCTACATTTGCCTTTGGCACAAAGTATTTGACTCATTTATATGTTCAATTAATCCACACTCACATTCTTCATAGAAAGACTGCTGGAAAAACTCAACTTGCTGGAAACAGTAACTGCAATTACTGACCCTCTTCAAGTCAGCCAAAATTAAATTGCAAAGTAGATTTTTTGGCATTAGAGCTATAACTTCACGGTGCAAAGAAAAGCAAGTCTGCAAGAAACCAAGCCCAACTTTGTGAGAACTCCGAAAATGAGATACAAACGGTGAGTTTACAAGAAAAACATTGAGAATGGACCACAAACAAGACTAGCCTTTTTCTAGATTTGTACTGCATAATAAAAAGGGTCAAATCCCCTAGTTTCTTGCACATCCTTGCTGTATCAAACTGTCAAATGAAGCATTAATATTAAAAAAATATTAGTAGTATTGAGACGATTTGCTTATCATGTATGACATTTAGTCAAATATGACATGGATCAAGTTTTAAAAAGGTTATAGAAATTCATGGGCTATGTAGCTTTTTTCCAGTTTTGCTTCTACTGCTACAGTCAAAATAAGGGAATTATTTGCATAACTGAATTAAAATGTTATTTCGTAATATGGTATTTCTTGAGCCTACAAGGAAGATGTTACAGGACTAAAACCAAAGTCATTTATATCTTAAAAACCATTTACAAAAGAGGTATAACCACAAATCTTGAACTACTGTCATCTGTGATAGTCAGGGAGAATATTTTCTAGCCAAATAAACCAACTGTACTGCTGAAAACAGGGCTGTAAAGTTCCTCCAAAGCTCACTACCAATAAGAATTTCCAAGTATCAGTTAAATATAGATAGCCTCAAAAAGACAACTGCTGATACATTACTATGCTAATTTTTCCATTCTTAAAATTCTGATCAAAACTAGTTGCAAAAAAGCCAAACAGCACTCACCAACAAGATACAACAGTGATCAGTAGATGAGGGGAAGAGATAAGACAAACAATGCACAAGAGCAGAGAGATTTCAACTTTCAGGCAGGCCACTTAAGAGTTAGCCTTTAGAAGCTGGCTTACAGACCTAGTCTTGAAAACAAGTACAAGTTTAATTGACAAAAAGTCCATTTTGCCTGAATATATACGTTTCTGTAGTGTACAACAAAATGTTTTTCCAAAACCACATGTCATATTGAATCTAACTTCAAACCTTATTCTAAAATACAAGCTGACTACTACTTCAGGCACAAATTACTCTAACCTCTTTCCTGTTCTCAACTCTTAGACGAGCATCATAGTAGAAAACTTGTTCAATGCAGTGGTCACCACTCATCTACATAAGCAACTCTGACCTACAGAGGAGTGCAATTACTTGAGTTTTCAATTTTAGTCAAGTTCCTTCTAACAAAAACACTGAAAATCCTTTAACAGATGCTTTACTCCCAAAGGAGTTTGAGAGAACAAAACCATGTCACATGCATATAAGGACTAATAGTTCTACCAACAAAAATGCTAAATCCTCTAGCAGATGCTTCGGACTCCGAGGAATTTAAGAGAACAAAACCGTATCATCTGCACATAGGAACTGACACTGGTCAACCCAGTCTCTTGAGGCAAAAGCAGTTTTCTCACTTCTTACAGCACAACTCTTTCAGCAATATAAAAATTAAAATTTGACTGATTCCCAGATTTTTCTCTTTTTAGTTCCAGTAATGGAAAACCAGTAGATCAGCAGGCCAAACTGAAAGAGTCTTTTTATTTATTCAAATAAATTTTGCTAGAATACAATTCAATGGGCAATAAAAATACCTCTAATATAGACTACCATGTGGATTTACTGAACTTGCAAACATTTTAATTGAGACATGAAAGCACTGTAGAATTCCCTAGAAGAAGCTATTCTGGAATTGTCATACTGAAGGACTAATTGCTGTTAACTTGCTAAAAAGAAGGATGAAAATAAATTTTGTTTTAAGTAAATAGAAATTGGAAAAAATCAGCATTTCTACAACTTTACCAGTGCACAAAATATTAAGCTTCCAAAATAAATGTAGATTTTCTCCAAAGCCCACTTCAAACATTCTCTTCTAAAGATGGCCAAGTCATCAAAAGAAACCAACAATCACAATGCCATAATCCAAGGTGGGACAGAATTCTTTTAATTGCCAAAACAGTCTATAAACTAATAGTGTCAGCAAATACCAACAGGCAAACAATGCACTCCTGAGATACAGTAATGGGAATAACACAAGAAGAACAGCCCAGCCCATCAAAGGGTACACCTAGTAAAAAACCTGTCTGGTCAATACATGCTGTCCATCAAAGAATGTAAGAACAAGCAAGCTACTTATTAACACATCCCTGATATCCTCTTACAGAGTTAGTACTTTGCAGTTCAGGGCCTTTAACCCAGCAGTACTTCTGCATTGTCCAAGATTAAGAGATTAAAATTTCTGTTAATATAATCTAAATTATTACATATACTTTGTCTTACATCTTTAGGAACCAGAGATCCTGCTGACCAATTAATAAAAAGGCATACGAATCTTAAGGACAATAATTATGAGAAATTTCTTTAGCAGATAAACCACTTTTTTTTTTTTTTTTTTTTTTAGATCAAAGTGGTTTGATAGTAGAACTTTAAATCTAGTTTACAACCAGATCTACCCAGCATTGTAACAATCTGCATTAAGGCCGTGACTTACTATTAAAAAATAAATACAAGTGAAGCAAAATCACAGCCAATCATGCTTGCTGCCAAAGTTTTAAAGAATGTCTAATGTCCAAATGAGTTAAGGCACTGGCAAGAACTTGCAGTTCGATGATATCTTGGCAGCAGAAACTTTGCTTAGGGGATTCAAGAGGCTTTTCTTACATTAAGAGTGTAGCCAGATGAGAGACTTGAGAGGACAAGTCCCTGCAGTATGAAGGGACAACACACCACCGTAATCTGCTGGCAGCCCCTCACCCCATCACACGCTCCAGACGACCCTCTTAGGCTAATGCCAGCACTCAGAGTTGGTCTCCCTGGCAAACCGGTCTCCTTTCCACAAGCTGTTATCAAGTAACCCAGAAAAGAGAACATCATGAATTGAACAAACTGGTTTAATAATAAGTGAGAAACTATCAGAGAATCCAGGGACTCCAAGTGCCTGATAACAGAGGTACAATTTAGGACAGGTCAGCCAGAAACTTTATTATCTACGATCACAACAAGAGGAATTTCAGTGTTAACAAAACCAGGTACCCTTCCCTGTGATGAATGCACTCCTTAAGTCCCTTGCTGCGCAGCCACAATTTTAAGGAGGACTCAAGCAGTAAGATAATACGGAGAGATGGTTCTTGGCAGAGCCTATAGGAGTGGCACACCCACCCAGTATCACCTTAGCTCAGAACTGGGAGGTTGGAAACAACCACAGGCTGCTAACTTTCAGTTGAAGTTCTTTTAGAAAATAAAGCTTTTTAGCCAGACCTCTCAATCGGAAGTATTAATAATTTTACCACTGTAACTGTTTGACAGATTAAAAATAGATATTCTCCCCTTTCAAGCCCTTTCAAGGCCAATGAATGAGAAACAAGATCTACCACATCACAAGAAACAAATGAATGGAAACTTCAACTTATTGAGCAAATTTTAAATAATAAAAAAAGTGTTTTGATAAAATCGGTGGTTTAACTACTTATCCACCATATCTGCAGGAATAAACTACAAACCAAATTTAAAATGCTATTTGTATATTTAACTGAATTCCACTTTCTATCCAAGTGAGGTTTAACATGTTAAAAAAACCCCCAAAACCAAAAACCAAGTATGTAACTCACCATTCCCAAACCGAAATGTGAAAACTAAAGATCTAAGAAAACAAAGCACCAACTAAGCAGTATTAAATGTTTAATGAAGTCTATCAGACAAAGATTCCAGTCAACTGAAGATTAAAGATAATTTGCAGTCTAAAATTTAATTCACTTTATCCATATGCTACTTCAGAAGAATAAGAGACCTCTTATTGGACTAGTGGAATGATTAAAATACTTCTTTCTTCACAGAGGCCAAATGCAAAAGCTTTCCAATAACCAAGTTTATTAATGGGTACTTCCATAAGCAAGTCAGTCAGTAAATCAGGATCTGCTGCACACGTCTTACTGCAAAAGCAAAAACCTAAGGTACAGACACAGAGTATAAAGATAGATACAAAACCAGATATATCTAAGCAGAGAGAATTCAAGGTATTAGAAGTTAGACATATCTTGGAGATGGAAGTCTGGTGGTTCAAGTCTTCTCAAGAAACAGGGTACTTGCAGGTTTACCCTATTAAACCTTCATCTTTAACTGGTCAAGTTCCATGAAGAAAATTAAGTCAAACTGGCAAAAGCAATCACTACAACCAAAGTTTTTGAGGGCCAAATATTCTCAAGCAGTCTTTAATCAGTCTTGATCAAGCACAATTCATTCAACTGCAGTCCTTGAGTCTCTACTAGCCTAAGAGAAACATGGGAAAGGTGCTAAGTGCCAGACCTTTTTATCCCAGCATTACAATTCTTAATCCTATGATTAACATTTGGGTCTTGAGCAGTGAAGCCCAAACAATCTCACCTGGGAGCCAGGCTGACTATCAGAATTACTATCAGAATTCATTCTGAGGCGGCAGAACAGAAACATTATCAGATTAGGTATTGCAGAAAAACTACTTTCAATTGCTTCCAGTAGACTTAATTTTTTAAGCAATCTTTCAAATTCCACCACTGTAAATAAACTCCAATCAGAAATCACTCAAGTACTTCCAAACACTGTAAAAGCTTCTGCCTGTAAGAAACTGGTGCTCACCATAGCACTGCAATACAATTCTAAGAACACTCCAAGTTTCTTCAACAATAAGAATATTTGTTATAAAAAATATGAGCTTGCAGAGACCTTACCCACTGCACTGAATTTTTCCTAACTGCTGCAGCAAAAAGAAAAGCAAATTCCTGACTTCTCTGATAATTCAGCTAATGTAGAGACCCAAACTCTCACCAGAAAGGACTACTAGTTTAAATACTTTGGCTGGTACAAAATAACTGGATACTACTTGATTGTGTATTGACACAATCAAGTAGTATCCAGCTAGCCAGGAACACACCATATATGGCTACATAAAGAAAATACTTCAGAGTCGTCAAGAAGTATATTACTTATCTGGGCAGCCTCCATCTCTCCCCCCCCTTCTTATCCCAATCTTTCAAAGATAGGCTTTAAATGCTTTGCAGCTGTCCAACCTTAAGGCTGAAGAATTCAACAACCACGGCTGTGTAAAGGCACCGGGTGAAAAGCAACTACCAAGTTATCCAGGAATTCAGGACCAGTTACAGATCCAGAACAGGTTCCCGACTCCAACATTCTTTAACAAAATCTGGATAAGGTCCCAAGAGCACATAAACCTGTAAAAATATTCTTTCTTCCTTCCACATAATTCTTCAAAGGACTTTCTACCATATAAACTAGTGCAGAGTATGCATAGCTACGTTGAGTTTTAGCCAACCTCTCAGCCAAAAATATCAACCACCACCACTGCACACATTTTCTCACTGAGATTTTCAGAAGGTCTGCATAATCTTATAACCGTGAAGCTAGTGAGCCATTTCATATTTCCTGAAACTAAACTGCACATTAGATGATTCACCAATTAGTGTATTCATGAAGCTTTAAAAAGCAATCAAAAGTTCATTTTTGTTGAAAAATTTAACAGAGATGTCCAGCTGTATGCACTGAGAGAGCATGTGGGCTTTTCTCCTTTATTTAACTTAACTAACAGCTACGTTAGCTGGTGAAAAATATTCAGTGTGTCAGAGTTAATTTATAGAGCTGACAAAGTATAAGGGCTCCAGAAGGTATAGCATACATTTGCTAAACTTTAAATACAATATTTTTAACTAGATATAGCTCTAAGATTAAAATAATCTGTCCAACAATCAAACCACACAACTGCATATCATTTCAGGGCACTTACTTAATGGAGCAACTCAGTGTTTGTTTCAGAGTAATGTATAGGTTAGCAGGACCAGAAAAGTTGATAATCTTTCTGACCCCAAACCCCATCAATCAAAATGCCTTTTTTTTTTTAAAAAAAACAAACAACTAGGTAGACAACTTCAGAAGACAGCTGGCATCTCAATATAGTATAGGCCATAATCTGATGTTGGGGAGACACTGCCTGTTGCTCAACACAAGCAAACCTTGTGGCCTTAATGAAGCCTGTAGGCATAAATACCAGAGTCTAATACTAAGTGCTAATTTCCCCTTAAGGTTGAAGAACTACGAAGCTTAGCTCTTGGAGAAACAAGAGGAAAGGAAATTAGCCTAAAATAGACAGCTACTCAAGAATTACTTAACTAGCCAGCCTATTCCAATATTTTGAAACAGTAATCAGTATTTTAGGAGTTTATGGTGAAGCCTTTAGGTCAGAAGTTCTTTCTTTCACCCTACAAAGTTAGGAATATACATTTTAGTGAAGACAAAGGTATCCTGCTTAGATCTTACATTTGCTTTTGCTATTTGTAGCAGTAAATGAAACATCACAACTAACTACATCTCAGGAACAGATAAACCTGTTGTATGAAAGTTACATGGATTCAACTGAATCCTATCCAGTATCCACCAAAAACTGAGCTATTATTAACAGCAAACATCACTGTTCTTTGAATAAATTAACTGAGACCACAGAAATGCATGCTATGCCATTTTGGGATATTAGTCCATCAGGGAAACACATGAATTGCCACATCAAATTCAACAAACAGTCATCTCTCTCTAGAACCTTGCTGCAGAGTGACAGGTTTCACACGTTTCAAAGAAGATTAAAAAAAACCTTTCTAATAGAACACAGTTTATTTCTAATCCCTTCCACCTGCTCTCACTTTCTTAGATGTACCTGCCATTAAGAGCAGTAACTTCTAGATATTCCTCCAAGGATGAATCCAGCCATTTTTCCAATGATCTCATACATACCAAGTCATGTCAAGCTATTTATTGCATGCCACCCCGCTGTCCAAATTCAATAGTATTGTGAATAGTGCAGTTGCATTGCTCATGCAGTTCTGAAACCACAGTAGATGAAAGACATTTATATCAATGGGAAAATCCAAACAGATTTTAACAGCTCAGTCCATCAGGTCTCAAAACTGGTTTTGTTTTCTCTTTTTTGTAGTTTGCTTGGGACTGAAAAATGAACGCTAAATGTATAGCGAATTCACTCTGCCAAGTTATTAATGCACAAAACCCATAAAAAGACAGAATTTAATTGTTCTGACAGAGACCCTATTGCTAAGATATTTCTTTCATACCAGGTCCACTTGAATATCTTGGTTTACAGATTGAAAACTGAATGAATTAGGAGGTTGTTAGCTTGGAAACGTGCCTTCCTTCCATATCTCACTGTAACAACCTCACCAACTGCAGATATTCATGGTAACAGGGGTTATGTTCAGGCTGAGGGCTACACAACATCTTCAGCGGGAAGCCTTGAATGGCCCAAACATGCACAACCCAAGATCTCGAGGAGCGTAAAGCACATCTCAAAATTTCTATGGGTGTAACACAATTTAACTGCAAAATTGCTCTATTGTCATCTCTGTGCACAGTGGCCCATGAGACATTTAAATCCAGAAGAAAAGTATAAGAGATCTGAGCAAGGCAAATGGCATTTGGGGGCTATGATGTACTCCATGGTCACAACTTAGTGACACAACCCTAATTTCCCGTCCTGCGACAGTTATGAAATGACATTGCATCCTCCTCAATAATGCACGGGACTCAAAACTTCTGGTGCCCATAAATCACAATCTCTGTGTTGCAAAAATACACTTTGTGGGATGGAACAGGACTAAAAACTCTCTTTTGTAAGAGTACTGTACATTAAGGTAACAGCCCTAAGCTTAAGTGAAACAGGTTTACATGAAAGGAAATCAGGAATTATACCCTCACTGTATAATCCCATAATAAAATAAAAGCATTTCTAGAAAGGTACATTAAGATACTGATCCTGTAAAGAAGTTCATGCTAAAGGGTTCAGCCACTGAACAATCTCCTCCCAGTACTGGGTCCTAACTCACATGATATTAAAATTATTAAAGTGAAACTACTCTGAAGTTACATTTTAGGTGACAGTACTTGCAACCACAGAGGGATCATTTTTGGCATTCACCCAGAAGGGACCAAAAAAACCCCAAGCAAAATGCAATTCCAATCACTAAGGGAATTTTAACTTTAAAAAATAATTACACAGCGCCAAACAAGATAAAGTAAATACTCAAGAAAACAAAACACCCAAATGTAATTGAAGTATTTAGCCATGAAAACACAGTTTAGTCTTCTTCATGCTTTAAAGTCAAGAAAATCACGTCTCCAGATTTTTACTCATGTTGATAGCTAATGAAAATATTTAGTTCACCTGTCTGCTGAAGGAGGCAGAGCCATCAAAAATTATATCCAGTCAACTTCCATGAAACTTCATGGAACATTTCTTTTTAACAAAGATTATATAGATGCAAGCTTTAGCAGCACTTTCCATTCATATCACCTCCATACCAATAGTTCACTTGGGCCACATCTATTCCCCAGCTATGTTCTTATTGTAGGAATAAACTGCACCAACAAAAGCACTCCTTTAACTGTTGCAACTTACGCGGGAAAAGCCGCAACTTTTCCAAACTCACAAACCATAGTGGAATTAGCCTCAGTAGCAAAGCGCTTTATTTTTCCTAAGAGGGTCTGCATGTCATGATCAGGGATCACACCTCACATAATGGGATATGGTACCTACATGACGACTAGCCTAAAGTATATAGCTTAGAATCATAGAAACAGTGCAGGAAGGAGACAGAAGGCAGGGATAAAAATAAGAATTAAAAAAAAAAAGCGCCAAACAAAAAGAGAAGCATTCTGTAAGTAGTCAGGGGATGGAAGCAGAACTATTGTACATACTGCGTTCATAGGAATACATTATCAGGTGATACCCAAACCCGATGATACAAACATATCAGAGACAGAGACGCATTCCACGAGATTAAGCTATTGTGATCCAGCGCAAGTACTGAAGTACAGAAGTTAACAACAGCAGAAATAACACGGTTTACTGCTTCTCTAATTCCAATAAACCATTCATAACTTGGAGTTCGATGCATTTTAAGGCGACTTCCAAACTTTTATAGCTGTTCGTGAGGGAGGCAGCCTGCTGTTTACCGTAACACCTTCCACAGGAGGGGTTGCGCGCCCTGCAGGCTCTTTAACGGCAATCTTGGAAGGGTGATTTCCATGCGGACAAACACGGAAGCCAAGTCGGCTGTAGAAGACCGCCGACCAAAGCCCCCCACTCCAGCTTCAGAATTAACCTGGAAGCCCGGACGGTGCAGGAGCGCGGCGCGGCCGTC